>JABSNV010001023.1:0-138411 GCA_024085815.1 Flaveria linearis
GAGTGATGAAAGTAATGATGGTGATGAGAAGAAGGAAGATGATGAAGGTGAAGAGGAGAAACTGCCGGAGATCAAAGCGATAATGTTGCAGGCGAAAGGCGTTCTAAACGCCGACATGATCAAGGACCCTCTTCGTCTGCTCCAACTGGAGAAACTCCGGAAATTCAAGATAAAAGTACTGTTAGTTAGTCATGTCTATGTATTTACAGACTTTTGTATTTCAAATTATGTTACATTTATTTAATGAATGTTTATATTTAAGTTAATGACAGTGTTTGATTATTTACTAACAAGTATTGTGTTGCATGTTTAAATCAAACAGATCCTAACTTCAGAGAGACGAACATGATGTTGCTCCCCTCCAACAGGTCAAGTCTCAACTAACAATGATTCTTGATCTGCAGGGGATCGTCAGAAGGTCTGTGAGTTATACTCCTGAAGAAGGAGAAATTATTCACAACCTCACTGATGAGCAACTGGCTGACATTTTCTCTGAATCCAGACAAAATCGTGAAAGATGCTCCAGTTTTTGAGGATGCTGATGATGACGAGCTTCAAGATGTTGAAGAAATTGAATTGAAGACATCACAGATCAGCATTATCCAGAATACACTGATCAAGAGGGAAACGCGTTTCCTGATCTGGTGAACAACCTTGATAGTGATATTCTGGATAAACTCCATGACAAGAAAAGGGAGCTGAAGCCTCAACAAGCCACTCAAGCCACGGACGCCGAAGTTGACATTCGAAAGGCTGAATGGGCGGCTTGCTTTGCCGAGGTCCGAGCACACCGTACTACAGCAGCTCAGAGTACCTACACCAAGTTATACAAAGTAAGAAGAATATGAAGGTGTCAGGGAAATTATAGCTTGGGCTCATTTTGATGACCTCGGAGTATATGCAGTGAAGAGGGAGAGGGGATCGAGTACTTTAGATTCCCTCATGATCTGAAGACTCTCCCAGGTTTTGAACTCAACCAGTTGGCACGCCTAAAGCTTCTTTATGCTGATCCGAAGAAGATGTCTGGCTGGTTTGAGGCTGCATTGAAGAAGGAGTATAGGACCAGATGGGTAAACTTCAAACCTCAGCAGGCTACGAGGTACCTCAGAAGGTCTGAGGTAAGTCCCATCACTGGTCAGCCTAAGATAGTCCTGAAGTGGCGACCTCCGCGCACAATGTCCAGAATTCCACTGAGGGAGATGCCACAGGACTTTACCCCACACTTTAAGTGGTGGTACTATGACTGGCGCTCGGGTGAGCAGTCATTGTTTTGGAAAAGGACGAGTCAATGGAAGCTATAAGGGTGTTCGACCCTATGTGGCTTATCAACTTGTCAGCGTCTGATGTGTATACGCTGTACAAGTGGCCTGTTTTCGATACGCAGGATATGTGCAAGCTCTACATTTCAGCACATAATACGTTTATGCTTTGCGCTAAATATCCATGAGGGGTTTTCCAAAGAAGAGAGATTAAAAAGGTTTGAAGATTCAGAAAAAGTAAAGGTCTAGATAGAACTAGGTCCAAGGGGAGTTTGTTGGTACACATGTCCCAGTTCTAGTCTAGTGAGCTCAAATGTAATAGACTTCCATCTTGTAACACATATGTAATGTTCAATCAATGAATGAGAATCTCTTCTTTCTATGGTTGTTGATTATATAATGTTATATGTAATTATATTATTAGTTGTTACACGCATAATATGACCATGTTATATAGGTTTACAGTTATGAGACACAGTTCTGAATCGTTAAAGGTTCAAGAATGTGTTTGACTAAGAATCTTTTTCAGTCGCATGACTGAACCATGCGAATGGTTCAATCGCACGGTTGAACTAGGAGATTGAGTCAATCGCCCGGTTGAGTCAGGGACTGACTCAAGCGTTCGAATGAATCAATCGTATTACTCAATCGCACGACTGAGCCAGTCGCAAGGCTCAGTCGCACGAACGAGATCTGTAACCTATAAATACCACTTAATTCATGGAAAAAAAACACTTCGAATACAAGAAACCCTAATCGACCCAGAACGTGCTGTTCGACCATTCCAACTTCATAGAGCGTTTCAGATCACTCCGAGTCAATTTATAACGTTTTCTAATCGTTAGGATTGATCCTGATTTCGTTCTCACTGATTGGATCGCCAATCAAATAGGATTCCGCACTATTTGATCTGGTACAACGAAGAATCGGTTAGTACTCCGTACGTACACGGTCCTAACAAATACTGTAACTAAAGTTAAGTTTATGCCTTAAGTAGGTTGATTAAAGATGTATATTAGCATGCTACTTCTTCTTGATTTGACTCCAAATTAAAACATTAACACAATGAAGCAATGATAACAACATTTGTAATTCATTTAACTTTTTGTCATTTTTGAAAGCATTAAACTGAAACTTTCATCTCATCAAATTCTATCTTGTGTCTAACATCATGATGCCCAAATGCCACATATTAAAGTTCAGATAAGTGAAAATCTAATGCTACATAACAATTCAAACATAAATGTACAAAACACATAGCCTTTAGCTATGCTCAAACCAATAACTAATCTCTTGCTTCGTTCTTTTGTCCATAGTGTTGATCGGCACAGAAGCACATTCTGATGGTTTTTAGAAATAACTATAGCGGATAAAAAACACATAAACGTATCGAAGTTAGGATCTTGTAGATGGAAAATTATCAACCTCTACTACCCAAATATCAAAACACTAAATTTCAAACAAAATCATATAAACTTACACAAAAGTTTTGGCAAACAAAAGCGAAGAAAGAAACCTTTCAACCCCAAACTGCGAGTTATTCAAAGAAACATGAGTGTTCAAAACCCTAAATCATGAAGCTACATTATCACTATAACACAAAAGGGGCAAGCGTGAAACACACATCATGTAACTTACCGATTGACTAATACACCTCGAAGCTCCTAAGAATGATCTTGGACGAAGGTTTTCTGATGGAGTATTAAACTGATGAAGAAAAAATGAAAACTTCAATGAATCTTAATCAAAATAAAGAAACTCAGCCTAATACATGCAATTAGGTCAATATAGATGAACGTATGAGAGTAGCAACCTAGTATGGTCGTCGTCACCGTCGCTGTCTCCGTTGGAAGACTACCACCTCCCTCGCCACTCTATCCCCCCCTGCCGATTAGGAATACTGCCTGCTTATCATGGATCTGTGTAGTGGAAATACCTAAAGTAACCCTGGACGGTGGTACTGTAGCCACCGACCAAGGGTTTTAATATATACTATAATCTATAATATTATAATAAATAATACTTGAAATAATAAGTTGTGTACATAATTAATTATATAAATGATATATTTTAAATAAATCTTGAGTTAAAACAATTTAAAATAATGCATTTTCGTATTATAGGAAATTTTATAAATATTAAGACTTAAAAGTTAATTTATAATCATTTTTATTATTTTAATTACAATTTATAACTTTTTGAATGTATTTTTCTAAATTTTGAAATTTCAGAAACTAATTATTAATTTTTGTTATAATATTAAATAACAAATAATTTTATATTAAATACTAATATTTTGTGTAGTTATTAAAATGGTAAAAAAATAAATTAAGGGGGTGCCAAGGTTCGAACCCAGTTCCTTTCTGTGTAGGTGGTGTGCGTTAACCGTTGGGGTTTAGTTACGGTTATAATATTTGTAAGTAATAATTAAAAACAATCCCCAAATCAGATAACCCTGGATTGTATTTTGCCAAACTTGAACACCGAATTAATAATGAAAATGAAATTAGTCACATAAGCACGAGTATAGTAATGTATGTAATGTAATTATCTGATTTGATGTTAGATGGATATTAATAATAAAAGAATAAAATGGCGGATGAGATGAGATGGATCCACGAGTTTAATGATGATCTAATCAAATTGAAGGTGTGTAAAGCTTTTAGGATGATGAGGATTAAAACTTTCAACCCACCTTAGGTGCATGATTGCGATCGTAAATAGAAGAGTAGCATACTCATATTGACGCTCAATCAAATGGCAAGTTCAATAGAGACGATGGAATGGATACAATAACCAGTGTTTTCACGGCCGGATCGGACCGACCGTCGAACCGGGGATCGGCTTGGGGCCGTCCGGTCGTGTATGAATCGTTTTGTGGGGGTCGAACCGGCCGGTTGTACCCGAGTCGGTGGTTGGACCGGGAACCGGACAGGTTTTGAGAATTTTTTTTATTTTTTTTACTTTTTTGAGTAAACCGGGGTGTTGAACTATAAATTAGTGTGCTAGATCAAAAAGTAAAACCGAATTCAAAAAAGGGGCTCGCACGGGCCTGGGTTTTTGAAGCTGCATTCGTGTCCGCGACACGTGCGGGCACACACGAGTTCGCTGGAAATCTAACCTTTTTCCCCATTTTTGCACCCCCCCTGCGCGCGGGTAGTACTTTGTGGCAAAATATGTCATAAAGATACACTAGAGTGATAAAAAAATTACTTATAAACCAAATATCACTTTGTCCCCACACCAATGTGGGACAAAGTGTTCACCATAATCTTAAACATACATTCACACACACCCAAATATACTTAAATTTTATATTAACTATAAATACATATATAAATCATATATAAATTACATATATTTAATTACATATATAAATATATTTAAAATATAGTTAAATCCGGTCCAACCGGTCCAACCGGTCCGACCACCAAACCTGTAAGACGTCCAGTTCAACGTCCAATCCGGTTCTGAAAAATTGACAATAACAATGAGTGAAGAGATGCAACAAATAACCTAATGTTTTAAGCAGTTTATTGATCATCCGGATAATATTACACTATAGTTTAGTTTATGTTTCTCGTCTTTGCAGTTGAACTTGTAAATATAACATAATAACTTTATTGGATTTTCTAATTGTATTTTATTTTGTGAACAAGAATCTAATTGGATTGTCTTCTAAGATTTTTTATTACTTTTATTAAAAGTTCTCTCTCTCGAAAACCATTGGAACATTTTAAAAATAATATTGTCGGCGAAGATTAAAACAAAAAAGAACAAATAAATATATTGTCGTAAATAAAAAAGAAAAGAGTAAATTACTATTTCATCCATGCGGTTTGACGAAAATCACAGTTTCAGTCCAACAGTTTATTTATTACACTGACGATCCAATAGTTTCAAGTTTTATTTTAATTTCACTCAAACCATTAACACTTTAAGTGTAATTCTGTTAAGTTAATATGAATTGACTATATTCTCCTTAGTAAATAATAATAAAAAATAAAACCCATATCATCATCTACCATTATTATTTAATTCTAACCCAAATCTCTCTGTTGGTATTGCTCCATCACCTCCATCACCACAACCACCGCCACCATCCCTCACCACCGCCACCATCCCTCACCACCATCCCTCACCACCACCACTTCCATCCCTCACCACCACTGCCACCATCCCTCACCGCCACTGCCACCATGTCTCACTGCCACTCACCACAACCATCGTGCTTCCATCAGCATCTTCTTATTATAGCTTTTAAGACCCATGTCAATGATGATGAAAAATGATGGTAGGGGGATTTGGTAGGGATGTTGCTGAAAATTACATAAGTGGAGGGGTATCTGGTGTGACCTTCTAAACAATGGAAGAGAGAGGGGTTGGAGGGTAGAATAGTGACAGGAGGTGGTTTGGGGATGGAGGTGGCGGCCAGAGGTGGTTGGGGGTGGCAATGGTGGCTGAACGTGGTTGGGGTTGGCGGGGCACCGGAGGTGGTTAGGGGTGGAGGTGGCGGCCAAAGGTGGTTGGGGTGGCAGTGGTAGCCGAAGGTGGTTGGGGGTGGCGGCAACACCGGAGTTGGTTGGGGATGGAGGTGGCAGCCAGAGGTGGTTGGGGGTGATAGGCAGTGGTGGATCCAGAAATTTTTTTCACGGGGGCGGAAAATTTTTAAAGGTCGGTCGACTAACGCGGTAACGGGTTGGATCGGGTCGGCTCATTAAAAAAAAAAGAAGACAAGCAAAATTGGGTTTCGAAGGGGGCGATTGCAAAATTTTACCGGGGGCGGACGAGAAAACGAGCATATATTAACATAAAAAAAATTAGAGTGGGCGGCCACCCCCCCTCCTATGAGGGTAGGTCCGCCCCTGGTGATAGGGGTGGCCGAAGGTGGTTGGGGTGGCCGAAGTGGTTGGGGTGGCGGTGGCGTTGGCACCGGAGGTGGTTGGGGGTGGAGATGGTGGATGGTGTTCTTGATTTCCAGATGTGTATATGAGAGAGAGAGAGAGAGAGAGAGAGAGGAGAGAAGAGAGAGAGAGATGCGTATAGGGGAGGGGATTTTAAAAATATCCAAGGGCAATATAATCTCTTTAAATGAATTAATTGAACAAACATTAACGGTGTAATGTTCAAGTGAAATTGAAACAAATCATAAAATTATTGACTGTCAGCGTAATAAATAAATTATTGGACTGAAACTGTGATTTTCCTCAAACCCCAAGAACGAAAATAATAATTTACTCAAATAAAATTAGAAAATTGAAAACAGGTGTGTCAGAAAAAGATTTAGAAAAAAAAGAATAAAAAGATTATCTAGAAAATTCAGAGAAATGAAAAACTAAAATAATCATTGCAAGAAATCGTCAAAACTTTGTCGGCAAGCTAACCTAATTTTTGTTGAAAATTTTCGAAAACCTTTTTCATCTTATTAAGTTTCATAAAAAGCATAATTCTAAAACCGGATAAAAACTTGAGACCTCTCAAGTATTGTGAAAAAGAGCTACGTAAAAAACTTATAAAGTATACAACTATATACCTTTTACCCGTAAGACTAAAGTCATAACATTATGGAATTAATTACACGGGTGGTTTCTGTGATTAGGTTTGATTTCACTTTTGGTCCCTAAGTCTTAAAACTACAAGTTGGTCAATACTTTGCACAAATGTAACAAAGATGGTCCCTAAAGTGGATGTCTGTTAAGTTTTTCTGTTAATTTTTGAAAATGACTAAAATACCTTTGTATACCCACTAAATTAAAAGTCACATAAACCCCACCTACCTCATCATTTTCCCCAACTCACCTGCCACCACCTTCAGCCACCCCCTCACCGGCGAACACCACCAAATCGATTGATACCTTCTCATATCACCGACGACCTACTGCACCACCATATTTCGTCTCCCCCATCCGTTCCCTCAACGACCAACATCACCATCACCGTCATAGACGCACCATCACCTGAACCTGCTCATTCCCCCTTTCCCCAAGAAGTCACGGTTGGTAGTAACTTATACCGAAAACGTACCACCGAACAACATCGGAATCGTACGATTCGACAGCTTCTTTGACGATCCTCGCGACGCGAATGGCGGATCGGAGGCCCTTGGGGAAGGTGTAGGGGAACCGTGAGGTGTCGGAGGAGATGATCACCGGCGGGAGGTCGGAATCGGAGTCGGTGGCGGAATGTGTGGCCGAACAGTCGAGGAAGACGACGGCGTTGGTGGCGTTGGGTTTGTACAAGAGACGGAGTAGGGTTTGCGGTTGTGGTAGGATCTGGCGGAGGATGCGATAGAGAAGAGGAGGTGGCGGGCGGTGGTGGCGGTGGCGGTGGCGGTGGTGGTGGTGGTGGTGGTGGGAGTGGTGGCGGGCAAGGAGAAAGGGGGAGGAAGGGTTGGGATAGGGTGGGGTGAGTCCACCCATATTAACTAACCCTTTTTTAATACAAGGGTAAGTTGTTAATTTCACAATCAGTTAACGGTATAAGTTAACGCCCATCCAACTCAGGGACCATTAGTGTTACGTTCGTGCAAAGTTTTGGACCGTCCTTGTAATTTCAGAGACTTAAGGACCAAAAGTGAAATCTGGACATACCACAGGGACCATCCGTGTAAATAAGTCTAACATTATGTGTTATATTTATTTTAAAGAGTCGAATTAAATCGTATATTCATGAAGCTTACAAGGTAAATTCTAAAGTTTACATAATTTTGTTTCCGAATTTTAAAATTTTAAAGTTCTTTCAATTTTAGGATGAGTCGAATCGAAGCGTTATTCGCATGATTATCTGTGTATTTCTTGATAAAAAATTTCTATTATTTATTGAACTTTGATTGATTTTGGTAACCAGACTGATCAGATAAACGAAAATCCTTGGTAACCAGACTTATCAGATAAACGAAAATCCTTAGAGGTTTGAAGTTGAAATATGATGATACCAATAAATTTTTTTCTCGATGGCCACTAATTGTATAACACAAAATCAAATTAATTTATGATCACAATGGAACAACATTCGTAAACCTTTAGTTCTATACCAATTCATATATAAATTTTGTGACTCCATGACAACACTTAGGTGCTGTTTGTTTCTGAAGAGGTAAAACGTCTGCAGTCTGCAGACCACATCTGCAGATATCTGTAGGAGAAGAGGTGGACCAAACCTCTGCAGCCTGTATTAAGAAGACTGTTTGTTTTGTAACGTCTGCAGACTGCAAAATCAAGAAATCAACAACTCTAATTCTAGGGCAAATCAAGATTCAAGATTCAAGCAGCAACATCAAGATTCAAGCAATTTAATCATGCAGCAACAAGATTCAAGATTTCAGCAGCAAAATCAAGAAATCAACAACTCCCATTATAGGGCAAATCAAGATTCAAGATTCAAGATTCAAGTAATGAACAGCACCAAAGTAAACAAATGTTTCTTAAGAAATCAACAACTGCAAGCACCAAAGCAAAATCAAGAAATCAAGAAATCAACAAATGCAAGCACCAAACAACTAATCTTCATCTCAATATTGTTTCTTAAAAGTAAACAAATGAAATCTGATCTAAATGAAATAAATTAACAAACCTACAGATGACACATTTTCATTAAAAAAATTAATCATAAGTAGAAATTTAGGGATTTAAACCTGATTTGTAGCTGCTGCAGTAATGAACAAGCAAGAACAAGAGAGAAATGGTATTGCTTTGTGAGAAGAAGAGGTGGGAAAACCTTCGCAGAAGGAATCGCAGAGGTCGCCAAGGTCGCGAAGGTCGCAGAAGTAAACCTTTGCAGATGAAGGTCGCGAAGGTCGTGAAGGATGAGCAGAGGTGGCGACGGGGGGAGTGGCGACGGGGGAGTGGCGACGGGGGAGTGGCGACGGTGGAGTGGCGACGGGGGAGAAGGGCGACGGGAGCAGAGAAAAATCAGGGAATGGAGTGGGGTGTGGGTATTTGGGGGAAGAGTAGTTTAGGGTTAAAATGTGAAGAGGTGAGAAGATCTGTGAAGACATTAGTCCACCTCTTCTCCAAGAAGAGGTCACGCAGACGTTTTTTAATGAAACGTCTTCAAAAAAAAAAACATTCTGCAGACCAGAAACATCTGCCCGTCTCTTTTTGGCGCAGACAAAGAGCTTTAGAAGTTCTTTTTCAAAAAAACAAACACCACCTTATTCCCTAGCGATACATTTTGATAGCCTTTTCGGGTCATAAACTGTGAGTGCAAACATAAATTCATGAGAGGGAGTTCCTCCATCTTCGTGGTGTTTTTACGATGTCTGTATTACCTTGAGACGTGTTATCAATGCTACTAATCCTAGTGATCTTGCTCAACTTCTTCCAACCACTTGACCATGACGATGGGTGTTTTAACTTTGTTATGTTATCGGTATGCTTTTGCAGGATCTCCATATCGTGTTGGAGTTCTAAATATTTCGTTTTGACCGTTTCTAAATCAAATTTGAGCATGTTAATGTCATTTTAGCTGTTGCCCATCCATCTTGAAACGATTGTGGTGTTTCTTCGAGTAATGTCTTCCTGATCGGAATAATTGGCTGGTAGTGTGGATCGCGAGTTTCTTTAAACGAGGCATTGGCTAAAGCGTTGTGTAGCTTTATTTGCTCTGAGAGGATGACTTGTATTGCAACTCTAACAGGAAGTCTCTCATTTTGGGTGGCATGTGTGCACGCGTCCATTGAGAGCTTCTGGCAGTCCATGAGTCGGCATAGCCTCTTTCATTCGTGTTCTGAGAGCATCGGATGAGCCTGCATATCGTGCTTTACCTTTCAGTTTCTAAATAATAGACCTATCATAAAAATACAAAGAGTTAATTTTAATTTTGCCTCCTAATGTTTGACAAAAGTAAATATTTTTTTTCCTTCAAAAGATTATAAACATCAATTTAACTTCAAAAATTTCATAACTTGTTTTAATTTTAATCCAAAAGCTTCATTATTTTTTATTTAAATTGAAACAAGTAATGAAATTTTTGGACTGAAATTGAAATAAGTTATAAAACTTTTAGAGGTAAATTGATTTTTCTAATATTTTGGAGGAAAATAGTTATTTTGATCAAAACTTAGGGAAGAAAACCAAACTTAACTCAAATACAAATAAACGAAATGACATTGAGGTGCCAAACCTTTCCGTCGATGTGAGTCAATAGCCAACATGTATTAATTTAGATTATATTTATCTCTTACCAGTAAAGAAGAAAACTGTAAAATAAACATGTCAAGTGGATTACTTTTCGTAATAACGGGTGACGCGTTAACTATTTATAAAAACGTTTAAACAAAATGTATTTTATACTACCAACCCGACTACTTGTGACATGACTCATTCGAAAAGTACCTATTTCAATTTTAACATAACAACCCGGCTCGTTAGATTTGCAACCATTACTAACATACCTTTAGATAAGAATCGATGGCCCGATAAATGCCATCGTCACAACTTCTTGCTGATTCAGGCAAAGCCTCGGCCAAGACCTGAAAGTTTGTCAACGAAAGGGTTTTATCACGCGAAACCTCCGCAAGATAACTGTCAACAAGCCTAGCAACAATGGTTTTTGCGTTCGGTTCATTATTTGTTTGAGCCCCTTCATTTTTCTCAGCTATCGGGTTCCTTTCAAGGCTCGAGATTTCCATCTGTTCTTGAATCAAAAAGTGTTCCAAAAGTCGTGGGGTCGGTGCACGCTTTCCAAGACACCGACTCGCTACAAAGCCTAACTATTTGAAGGTTTTCGGCCCATGGGGACAAGTTTTCGCAACTTTAAAGCACCATGATTGAGTCTTTCCATGAAGATAACACTACATAGTTTAGAAAAGCTTCTGTTTTGAATATCAAATTTGCTTCTTCCAAATCCTCTGTCATCTCCAGATACTCGGCTGCACAACGAAGGGCCGCGATCGTTATCGCGGTCAAATCGATGGTGATCCCGTAGCAGAACTTTGCTGCTACCTCAAAAAGCTTCATGACCACCTGGTATATCATCAAGGGTCACCTTCTTCAAGTCAATTTCTCTTGATTCATATATCATTCTCTCTATTTTCCCACATTTTGATAGCAGGGGAATCTTTACAACATTGAATAAACACACAAAAATTAGAGTTAAACAAGAAATAGAAAGTCAAAATCTTTAAAGTTTGTAAGGTTCTTTACCTTGTGTAAATGGAAGATAAATTCACCAATTTGAACTGTCAAATCACTTGGGATATCTATTGCAGCGTACCTGATATGACAAGAAACATGTGGGAGTGAATCAAATTTGCTAATTTTGTTGATCTTTGAAGTTGAGATGTTAGTTTGACTAATGGATGATTACCAAGATTGACCTCTTTGTTCAAATTTGTCAGTTTGAAAACTAAGATTGGCTGTAAGAACTCCATTTTTGTAGTTTCTTGCAGCAATTGATTTAGAGTCTGAATCCCACATGATGTAATATGAAATTTGTTGCAGAAAGTTATGTGGAGAAAGTGATGGTGGAAGAACAAGGGAAGAGATGAAGAGAATGATTAATATGGGAAATCTCACGGGAATTTATATTGCAAAATGTGGGATTTATATGCAATTTCAAAACTATATTATGTTTTTGGAGACACTAAAAAACAAAAGTGATGGTTGTTATGGTTTATTGCGTTTTTATAATATGACATTATTAATATTAGTCATTTTACTGTTTTTAAGGGTTCTAGTATTAAGACATCCACCCTTATAAATCGACGTCCCTTATACGTCTTGTATGTGACTATACGAAACGTATAAGGTAGACGACACTGAAGAAATTTCGGGGGCTATAAAAGGGTTATACGCCTTTATAACTATGTACAACCGCCTATACGTCTCATATAAGGCTATACGACCCGTTATACAATAATTTTGTAAGAATATTTTACCCTAATAAAAATCTGGATGGTGTTGATTTTTTAATTTTGAGGATTGTTTGTGTTGCTCACGTCACAAAAAGTCCTAGTTTGACCAAGTCATTGGAGTGATGAATACTTTTGTCACACATCAAAAACAAGTACCGAAGGGTGGGAGAGGTGCTTACACATTAACGTATGCTAAAAAGTATAAAGAAATTCAAACAATTCGTACATTAGAAAATTGTATCACACGCGGTCTGGTAATAAATAAGAAGTAATAATCTATTATCAAATAAAATCAAAACAAACCCAGCAATCTTCCCACTACTTCCTATAAACTCAAATTTAGTTATTATGTGTTTCAACTAGTTGAGTTGAGCTCGAGGTATTATTATACGGTATTCCGGTATGAATATCCTATTTCAGATTAATATCTAAAATTTTCGGATGATAGATTTCACCATTCTATATAATTAAATTAAAAAAATTATAAATAAATAATAAAAAACAATTAAATTATATATGTAAATATTTTAATATAATATTTTTGGTTTTGATTTAGATTTTGTTATTTTAATATATTAAAAAAGTGAATATATAAATATAAACTTTAATGTTACTTCAGATATCAGAATCTGAATATTTAAAATATGTAATTTCATATTCGGATATCTGAATTTTCAGATAATTTAAATTCAGAATTTCATGTTTTTATTTCGAATACATGGATTCGTATATTTGAATTTGTATATTTTTACGCAACCTATATTCAGGTATTATTTGTAAATAAATAATGAACATATTGTAAGGTTATACGTTGATGTTTAATAGGCACCCAATTATTCCACATAATTTTTTATGCAAACAAGATTGGTTTAATTATTATCTATCTCATTTCTAATATTTTTTACCAAGAACTCATCCACTCCATCAACACCCCATTTCCAAGAATCAATGGGATAAGGGCTTTAAAGTGAGATATCTGCCTTCGAGTTTAATAGGCAAAAACATTCATTGAACTCCAGAACTCTCGAGGATAAGATATCAACCTTTTCATCTTTATTTCCATATTAACCCACTTGATGTTATTGTATAACAATCTGCCACCTTGACATAGTTGTATTTCTTAAGTTTACACAGGAGGGGAAAACGAGAACACAGTGGTATGTCTCCAATCTAATAGTCCAACCAAAACTCAATTGAAGTTCCAAATCCCATTAGCTTTATGATGAAACTTAGAACTTGTTTCTCGATAGATAAATTTCCGTAGCCGAAATTAATCATGCTTGAAGAAGCAAATTTATATCGGCAATTGAATCTGAGTAATTGCTTCTTTAGGGAATGAACTTTGAACACTTCTAACTGGAATTATCTGCTCAATCTGTAAAACAAGACGCCATTAGCCTTGCCATATGAGAGGAATTCGATCTCCTTGTGACAACAATACGACCTGATAATAAGTATCATATAATCAGAGATAAGCTAAACACTTAAGAGAAAGTAGCGAGAGAATAAATATCTTAATTTTGTGTCCTCATCCATATATATATGTCATCACTCAGAGGATAGTAGGACCAAAATGTATAAAATCGTTAAGGTTGGCAATTTCTTACACGAATGACGAAACTATCAAACGAAAAGACAAGTAATCAAATAAGTATGGGTTTGAGCTTAACATGTTTTCTTTCTCAAGAATGTCGACACATTTAAGAAATGAGTAAATTCATGTCTAAATAGCTTATATACTTATTAACCTGTTAATCTTAATAACCTGGATCTGACCATATTTTCTAATTACACTACAAGAAAAATGACATTTATCAAGAAAATTTTATAGGAAGGACATAATGTCCTTACTATAGCGCACTAAAAGACAAAAAAGTAGGGTCAGTTGAATTTTTAGTTTGACCAGACCTTTATCAAGGACAATGTTCTCGCAGTACAATTTTCAGGTTTTTTTTGTTTTTTAATTAATTTTCTTGATCGTGAAAATATATAAAAGTATGGGACCTTTTTTTACTAGATCTATTGCAAGAACAATGTCCACGCTATAAGTAAATACGTATTTTTTTTTAATTTTCAATTCCCACCAAACTTGAAAAATATCGCGTAAATACGTATTTTCGATTCCCTCCAAAACTAAAAAAATCCCGGGTACATATTGTGAGGAGATTGTCCTCGCTGAAAGTATTTCTAAATTTTAATTTTGTTTTTGAAGAAATACCAAATATTGTATTTAAATATATTTTCAATTTCCATAAATGAAAGAAAAATCCGCTCAGATTTGCAATATTGTATGTGTGTGTATGTTTATATATATGTGTATGTATGTATGTTGTGACTTTTTGTATGTATATATGCATGACACGTATTTATTACATGTATGTGTGTATGGTGTATGTATATATCGTGTATGTGTATAATATGTATGACATGTTTGTATTTAATTTTCACATATACAATGTACAATTTATGTATGTACATACATAAGGCATGTGTGATATACAATATACAATGTATGTATTTGTGTATGGATATACTGTGTGTATGTATGACATGTTGCATATACGTATCATATGTATAATGTACAATGTATGTGTGTAATACCTGTATATATGCACTGTACGTATGACATGTATGTTTGTATGTACGTATCACGTGTATAATATACATGTATGTATGTATTATGTGACAACTTGGAAAAATTTCATGGTTTATATATATGCAAATCTAGTATTTATGTGATTATACAAAATTGTTTCTATATTTTTATTATTATTTGATAATAATATTATTAATAATAAAAATATAAATAACAGTAATAATAATAATAATAATAATGATATTATTAAAAATAATAATGCTAAAAATGATAATAATAATAATAATGAAAATGTTATTATTATTAATAATAATTTACAAAATTTATTAAAATTGATTTAATAAGTCCAGGGGGTGATTTGTAATTTTTGAAACCTGTTATAAAAGCTTTTAACATGAAATAATAAAAGGTGTAAACCTCAGGGACCATTCTGTAATTAATTCAAACCCAACCCCCCGATCCCCTCGGTTTTCCGGCGCCATCTTCGGCGACCTCCGGTGATGATTCCGGCGACTCCCAAAACGCCAAAACTACACGGTTTTTGATCAAATAAATGTTCCCGACACTCCCATATGGACGATGCGAACCAAAACCCCACAATAATTTGAGAATCAAATTGATAGTGCGATCTAAACCGCCCGTGATCACTGTCGGCTCCTTTACAGAATCAAATCGCACTGAAACTGCAAATATAATCGAATTAATTGAACCCAAACTATGATATAAATACACCTAATCGGTCTACACTTCGAATTACCTCTGAAACAAACACATTCATCGAATTCGATCCTCTTCTTTCTCTGTGACCTGCAACTCACTCGAACTCCAGCTTAGAACCATATTAAACCCAAATTGACAGAGGGCTTTTGACCACCAACACCCCTAGAAGCTTTCTGTGCAATCAATTCGATTATAAACAACAATTGAGCAACAAGCAGATTTCATATAAGTCGCGACTTGTCTTCGAGGTGTTCATCATCGATCGAACTTCTTTCTGGTAAATTAAATACATCAACTTGTTCGGTTTATCACGGGGAACAAAAGCCCCATGAATCCATACATTGTCATACCCGATGGAATGTTCAATTTGATCGGGTTGGTTCTAGGGTTCATGTGATTTGAGGAAGGATGGGTTTAAGTGTTTAAAAGGATTTGGGCCCGAGTTCTGTGCGACTTGGAGCCTTTGGCTCACTGGTTTGGGTGTGGGAGTATGGGGAGGAGGTCACGGGTTCGAAACCGGCCCCCTCCCATTATTTTTTTAAATGCCTTTTAAGCATTTTAAAAATATATAAAAATTACCAAAAATTATAAAAATATTTTTAAGAACCTCTTTTATTTTAAAAGCCTTTAAATAATTTTCTGTAAATTATTTATTTAAAAACACCTTAAATAAAATTTATAAAATAATATCTAAAAATATTATAAATAACCATTTTTATAAAAATAGACTTTAAATGATAATGTAAAGTATTAATCCATTAATTAGACACCATATTATTTTTAATTAAAGATAGATCATAATAATTGTAGAAATTTAATTATTTAAAAACCTTAATTATTTATGTAAATAATTATTACATATGTTATAAATTATTATCCATATAAAAAAATGGATTTTTAATAATAAATTAAACCATCAAATTATTAATGGACATTATATTATTTATGGATTAATCCTAATAATATAAATACAAATTAGATTTTATAAATTTATATATTTATAAAATCTTACAAAATTAAATATAAACTTACGTGTTTAAGTGACGTCTACAAATTAATTAGAATATAATGATATGTTAAAAATCATTATTAAACTAATTAATTTTTATAAAAATCATTAATTATTAACAAAAAATAATTAAATGATTTAATTATATGTTTATAACAAATCCCCGAAAACCAAATCCTAGATCAATTGAACACCAGGTTTAAGATCTAACTTATTTAAGTTTTGGATTTGTATCTGTTTGCTGACGCGAAATATATTCCTTAGCAGGAATTTACTAGGTTGTCAACACCACACAAGGACTGAGGTGAGTTCATAACTATTCCCCTTTTTAATCATTTAAATATTTTGGGGCTGGAATACATGTTGTAATTGAAATTACAAATTATTTTTGTGTATTATGTTAAATAATAATTTGATCACATTTATTGTCACACCCCAACCTTGACGGCGGAAACGTCGAGGTGTGAGAGTTAAGATCGTTCACAGCCATATAACGCTATTATTAAATCCAAATATATTATTCATAAGTTTCAAAGGTAATATTACATTCATAAGTTTCAACAATGAACTAATATTTGACAAGACATAACAAAGTACAATCAATTGATTTTATTAACTAGGTCCAAGTCCTAGATTATGCCAGCAACATAAGTGCACTTCAAGCTTGGGGTTTTCCTGAAACATGATAAAAATAAAAGGTCAACTATAAATAGTTGGTGAGTTTCCAAGGTTTTCATACATAATATGAAAAGATTACAAGTAGCAATTCATGTCATAGGTTATAAGTTAGTAAGGTTATAGAACACATATCGTTACAACCAAACCTCGACTTGATTACAAGTATAAAAGATTGGCTAAGTGTATTTGGTTCCCTAGTGCACAAGCATACGGCTCCTAGGAGTCGGCAATACATCGACTTTAGCACCAAATAGGCTTGTCAGGCCCAAAGATCTAAGACGTCGCCAGGCTAGCAATAGTTAATGATTGTAAACAAACTATGTATCTCATATAAACACTTACAACACACAAATAACCATGACAAAATAATAAGATGAATTGCAAGTGCTTTACAAGTCTCAAACGTTTATAAGTGTATGATGTATAAGTATCATGTTTCATCCCAAAATAGTGTGAAAAGTGTAAAAAGGGGGACAAGGAAAACTCACATGTCAAATAAGTATGCAATGAGGATTAATAAGAATAATAAACGTCGTTCCTAAGATGAATCGTCATAAGGCACCTATATATATATACATTCACAAGGTTAAAGTTTTAATAATAAGTTTAACGCTTTAACAAGAACTAGGGTTTCAATGGAATTGTGGGGTTTTGATAAGTAACTAAATTTATATAATGAAATTATTTATATCTTGATCCATTGAAAGGAATTATACCATTTAAGTGTTTTAATATGGAATTGTGGGGTTTTGATAGTTTGCTTTTATTCTTCAAAAGGTCTTTCAAAAATTTAGCATACCTAGGCATCCACTTAATTACCTCTATGAACGGGAGATTGACCTTCAATTGTTTAAACAAATCCAAAAAGTGCCCGTAATCCTTTTCATACTTTTGATTCTTAAGTCTATTGGGAAACGGGAGACGGGAATGATCAATCACCGGAGAACGCTCAAACACACTAGGCTTCCTAACAGCACTATCCCGAGAGGGATTCTCTACTACCTTCTCACTCTCATTCTTCTCAAACGCGACCTCCTCAATTATAGGACCTCTCACCTCATCTAACTGCCTACCCGACCTAGTTGTAATGGCCTTAACATGTGCATTCGGGTTCTGTTGAGTATTACCGGGCAACTGACCTGGGGGCCTCTCATCTAAACTTCTAGCTATGTCCCCTACGGTCCTCTGAAGATCTAGGAAAGCTGATTGCTGATTTTTCAATAAGATATCATGTTCAGCTAGAATCTGCTGCGTCTTAGAATCCTCAACCACTAACTGAGTCAACAGATTCTCTATCCTACTTAAATCTCCACTATTCTGCCCTGACTGACCACCTAAACCACTACCCTGCCCCTGGTTTTGATTAGAATTCTGTGAGAAACCTGAGGAGCACCTGAAGTACGCCAGTTGTTCTGATTTCTCCAACCGGAGTTATAAGAATTGTTACCTACATAACTGGCTTGCTCTTGACCTATCAAAGGGCACTCACTAGTGGCATGGTCACCTCTACATAGCTCACACCTATCAACCTTCTTTTTCAGCTCTCTAACCTCACGAACTAGGCTATCAAGAGCAGCAGCCACACTAGTATCCATGGTGACATGGTGAACTCCTCGAGATAAGGTACCAGTGGCAGGACTGGAATTCCTGTTTCCAGACCGCTGCTCATGTTCTGCTTGGGCAAAACTCTCAAACATCTCATTACATTCATTCACATTTTTCTTACCCATGAGATGCCCACCCGCAGACGTGTCAAACCTAGCTCTCGTCTCATAATTCAACCCATTGTAAAACTTTTCTACCAAAGCCCATTCAGACAAACCATGCTGGGAGCAACGACTAAGGAGGTTTTGAAACCTCTCCCAAGCACGATAGTAAGGTTCATCGGGCTCCATCCTAAACGAATGTATCTCATCTCTAAGCCTAGATGCCTTGGCCGGCGGAAAATACTTATGAAGAAAACGCTCACGAAGAGCCGGCCAAGTGGTGAATGTACCAGCTGCATGAGATTCGAGCCAAGTGGCGGCTCTATCAGCAAGTGAAAATGGAAACAACTGTAAGAAAATGGCATCATCAGACGCACCCTGCAACTTGAAAGTTCTACCAATTCGCTCTAAGCGACCTATGTGTGCAGGTGCGTCCTCATCCTCGCGTCCATGGAATTGACAGTTATTAGAGATAGCTGTCATGACGTAGGATGGGATCTACCAGGAGTTATCATTAGCAATGGCAGGAAGTGTGATTGGATTGCTAACTCCTGTGAAGCCATTGGTGGCTTGCTGAAGAACAGTCTGATTCGTAGCCATATGTGTGTGTGGTGAACTAGGTGGGCTAGAATATGCAGAAAAGGTAGAAGAAGATGCTGTAGGAAAAGGTGTAGAATCAAAAACAAAAGAGAAGAAGTACCACCCCTAAATTTGGGCAACGCAAGCTGCAATTCTTGATCCGGAGGTGGTCCTTGTGATCTCAAGCGGGGCATAAACCTGTAAAACACAAAATTAAAAACCGTAAGACTGACTCAAACAAATAAAATAAAAACAAATAGAATTAAAAACAAACTAATTAAAAAAAACTTAGCACAAATAGCAATTAAATCAAGTAAGTCTAATTTACGCAATCGCCAAGAAATCCCCGGCAACGGCGCCAAAAACTTTTGATGTGTGCTAGACTATACTAAATTAGACTAACAAATAAAACTCTAACTAAACACTAAAAAGCTTTAAATTTATAAAACTAAGACTCGATCCTAAGCAACACAACCGGCAGTGTACCGGTCGACTGCAGAATAGCTATTAAGTCCGAGTTATCGAACCCAAAGACTTCTGTATGGAAAACGTAAACTGAACTTACCTAAGACTCGACTAAAAATACTAAATGAAAGTAAATGAGGGGGTTTATTTTAAATTACTTTAAAAGAACTAATACTGGACAGAAAACAAGGAATTGACTAGATTTAAATCAGGAGAAGAAATCACTACCTAGGTAAGAATCCTATACATGTTTTTGGCTTTTCTCCTAACGGTTTTGGAAAGACTTGTGTAACCGGGATCTGAAGATACTAACTTAAAAGGGACCTAGAGAAACCTCGACACTTTCAAGGAAAGCAACTAGATAGACCTAATAAGCCGATAAAACACCGGTTTGTGGATTACCCTCACAGGTTCTCCAACTAAGCTAACGACACACCCGATAGACACTCTACCTCACGGCGCGAGTGTCACAATACCTAAAGGTAAGGGGATAGATCTGGAATGCCTAATCAGACTCAGGAAACTATGATATGAAAGGGAAACTAGACCGAACTCCTCACAGAGACTCTAACCTAGCAATCAATCACACAAGACAACCTGATAATCTATTAACCTCACGGTATTAAGATTAGTTGCATATTTAGTTAGTTCAATTCAAGATAGATCACTTCAATGATTCAATACGTCTACCAAATCATCTAGAAACCGCAAACCCTAGGTAAACGATCTAGCATGCATCCATTATATGAAAGACATTCATCAAGACACACGTGAAGCAATAAACCAATCACAAGAACAGATCTAAATACACGTACACAACTGATCATGCAAACCAAATCATTATCATTAACTTTAAACACAAGCACAATCCAAAAACCGAAAGAATACTAAGTTAAACATGCATAATCATCAAAACCTAGGAAGCTACAGAAGTTTAGCCTCTAAACATGATCAGAACAGAAGTATAAGTCATGGAAGAAGTCATTGATTACAAAGGAATGAAAACTAAGAAGAGAAACGTAAAAACCGGGACGATTAAGTCTTCGAATCTTCACTTCCTAGCTCCAAATCTCCAATCCTTTGCTCCCAAGCTCCTGGAAATCGCCTATGATCGTCCTCAGCCGCTCCCAATCGTCCAATAATGTCCTCCTCTCGAATTAGGGTTTTGGTTTGAGTTTTAAACAACTTTGCCGATTTTAGCACCCGTCGCGTAGCGCGACGGGACTTCACATTTTGTCGCGTAGCGCGACAATCACCACAACCCGACAAATTAGTCGGGTGGCAAATCCGGTAAATACCCGATTTCATTAAGGGCAAAATGGTAATTTATAAACCCTCGCGTAGCGCGACGGTTTGTCTCTATCTGTCGCGTAGCGCGAGAGAAGCAAAACTCCGATTTTTTAATTCTTTTAATTCCAAACTCCTCGGCTCGATCCCGGCATCTCGTTAAGACTCGTTTAAGCTCCAAAATGCTATCTTTATGCTCGGGATCCTACAAAACCCACAATTGATCAATAGAAACGAATTCTGAGATAAAAACGAACATAAATAATGCAATTATTATACAAAATATACACGGGGAATCCAACTAATTATCATCATATCAATGACGTACCACGGTATACGACTATTTGAGATAGATACAAGTCAATTTCTTGACTCATTATCTCACATGAGTCAATATGAGATTAGTCAATCGGTCTATAATGCATCAATTGTCATCATGACATCTAAGATACGAGGCACTTAGCGAATGAAAAGTTAAGCAGGAGATTCATAGGAATACGAATGTTAGGTCTTGTCATATGTGAAGGTAAGACACTTGGACACATGCCAAGTTAAGTCTTTTCCTTTATGCCAAACCCATGACTACAAGTTACGAAGGTTTATGAACCTCCACGTCACAATGTAAGTAATAACGAGTCTCGTTGATCGAAATCAAATAGAGTTTTAAGATTTCCAAGGTTAAGGATTCAAAAGTGATTCAGGTAATGACGCAAACAATAAGAAAGGTATTTGTAAACATGTTTTGCAAGGTAGCAATCTCTAAGTACAGTTTACATATGTAGCTGAGAACATTTGTGTGTCTAGAAAGACATGAACACAAGTTGATAATGTCTTTATTTGACAGAAAAATTATTTAGAAAGGCTATCATCGCGCACCCAGGTTTTGATGATAACTCAAGATGAAAGTCGATGAATAAGGAATAAATGATTCCATATAGCTAGATCAAATCAAAACATGAGAATAAAGGGAAAGAAATCAATTTAAGAATTTAAATGCTCCAAGCTTGAAAACAAAATTAGCCTAGAGCGATCAGGTCTCCTTTCAAGTTCAGAGATCATGCTTTGGCTTGATAGGTCGAAACATTAACATTGTTTCACCCTTCAAGTTACTACATGCTTCTCGCCACTTGATTACAACCTTGGTAAGTTGAAGATCATGAAATGAGAATAGTCATCAAGGTGTGGTTTTCACTCCTAACTTGATGGTGTATTCCCAAGATATGACCTCTAACTTACCAATCAAAAAGCTCGATCCCAACTCATTGTTGAGGATCCACATAAATAAGACGAGGTAACTCACCATTAAGGTAATGGACGTCACTCCTATCTTAACGGTGAAGTTTTTCAAAAACAAATTATAACAGAATGAACTTCTTCATCAAAATACAGAATTCACTCCTACTTTAACGAGATCGTTTCATTTGAGAAAATACAATCCATAAAATGAAATTATCATCAAGGTATGGAATTCACGCCTATCTTGATGATTGAGCTTTATAATAACAAGAAAGCAACCGAGGATTGACATTTGTCACCAAAGTACGGGTTTCAGCCCTATTTTGGTGAGATCATGTCATTTGTGAAATGTAAGTTCCAAAGAAAATAATTGAAGTCAATCCTCAAGATAAGGTAATCACCCCAATCCAGAGGATGAAATTTCATAAAACACACGATTGGAAACCATTTATCAAAACGAATAGGGAATCATCAAAGTAAGGGAATCACCCCTGTTTTGATGAGTTAAAATCATTTAGGAGATACGAATGTTCTTAATCATAGCTTGACTTACAAACTCTTGCATCTCCCATGGTGCAAACGGTATGAAGTTTGACATAACAGCGAAAAGAAAAAGAATATCAATTAGAAATTCAGGAAATTTCAAGTTACATCAATGTAACAAAAGAGAAAATCATGTTTACAAGCTTAAGATCAAAGTTCAAGATAGCAGAATTTGTTATGATGGTGTTCAAATCTTGAATAATTTAAATCAGGAAGACAAGATCAAGGACAAGAATGATTCGACATCATAATGAGATGTGAACATTCGATTCACAATCGAAGGGAATACATGGACTTCTCAAATTATGAGGTCAGCCATATTGAAGACACGCGTACTTATAAGTGGTAACAAAGTTATAATTAGTTTATTTGATCATTGAGGTGAGTGACCACTTATAATATTTGAGTTAGCAAAATTAACATTCAATTAGCAGAGTATCCCGAGATGTAGGAATTCCACCTACAACATTGAATGTCTTTAGTTATGGGACACACCCTTAGGAAGATTTGAAAACCATAAGTAATGATTTAAAGTTTTAAAGGTCATTCGGTTTAGATTCCCAATATCTTTGGGTATAACAAGAGTCATGTACACGTTGATCAAGGTATAGAAATAGCTACCTGAAACGCCTAACGTGTAACGATGTTTAAACATAGGTGTTGAAAGGTAAGACGAGTTCAATATCACAGGAACATTATGTATGATAAGAATGAGAAGAAACCAGTTCAAGGAATCAAAGATTTTTAAGATACAAAGAGAATGGTCCCATTTGGTAACGTATTACCATTTGGAATCGTTGACATGTCAACGTAAATTGACCCATTGGCCTTAGAAACTTGTGTATGTTGACCATAGTTTATCACTCATCCCAGAAATCCCCAGGTAAGCATAACTGGTCTCGCAATGAGATTTATACGATATGCTTGCCTTAGCCCGAAGGCCTTTTGCCAGGAAATCCAGAATACAGGTGTCTATGTGTCACACAAATTTTTTAGGTTCATGAAATCAAAACCTTGATGAGATTTTCATAGATTAGACATAGAGTCTAAGGAATTAATCCCACGATGATAAGTGTAGATTCCACATGTCGTTGAGAATAGGTTTAGGAAGTTCATTTGTCGGGGAGAGTCAAAGAGTCAAAGTTAAGTTTAGGGAGACAAGTAACTAAGTTTTAAACATTTAAAAGGCAATCCTATGCTAAAGCATCAAGTTGCACAAAAGGCATCCCTAAATAGATAGCATCATGTGACATGCAACAATAAGTACACACAAGATTATAAGGATTTTCCTATGAGGTTCATGCATAGCCTATAGTCTAGGTCACCATTTCTAATAACCTAAATCCCTATAGTTATGAGCTCTGATACCAATCTGTCACACCCCAACCTTGACGGCGGAAACGTCGAGGTGTGAGAGTTAAGATCGTTCACAGCCACATAACGCTATTATTAAATCCAAATATATTATTCATAAGTTTCAAAGGTAACATTACATTCATAAGTTTCAACAATGAACTAATATTTGACAAGACATAACAAAGTACAATCAATTGATTTTATTAACTAGGTCCAAGTCCTAGATTATGCCAGCAACATAAATGCACTTCAAGCTTGGGGGTTTTCCTGAAACATGATAAAAATAAAAGGTCAACTATAAATAGTTGGTGAGTTTCCAAGGTTTTCATACATAATATGAAAAGATTACAAGTAGCAATTCATGTCATAGGTTATAAGTTAGTAAGGTTATAGAACACATATCGTTACAACCAAACCTCGACTTGATTACAAGTATAAAAGATTGGCTAAGTGTATTTGGTTCCCTAGTGCACAAGCATACGGCTCCTAGGAGTCGGCGATACATCGACTTTAGCACCAAATAGGCTTGTCAGGCCCAAAGATCTAAGACGTCGCCAGGCTAGCAATAGTTAATGATTGTAAACAAACTATGTATCTCATATAAACACTTACAACACATAAATAACCATGACAAAAT
Organism: Flaveria linearis; assembly: GCA_024085815.1. Classification (NCBI taxonomy): domain Eukaryota; kingdom Viridiplantae; phylum Streptophyta; class Magnoliopsida; order Asterales; family Asteraceae; genus Flaveria; species Flaveria linearis. Next base: position 24,927 of record JABSNV010001023.1, read on the forward strand.
AATAAGATGAATTGCAAGTGCTTTACAAGTCTCAAACGTTTATAAGTGTATGATGTATAAGTATCATGTTTCATGTCAAAATAGTGTGAAAAGTGTAAAAAGGGGGACAAGGAAAACTCACATGTCAAATAAGTATGCAATGAGGATTAATAAGAATAATAAACGTCGTTCCTAAGATGAATCGTCATAAGGCACCTATATATATATACATTCACAAGGTTAAAGTTTTAATAATAAGTTTAACGCTTTAACAAGAACTAGGGTTTCAATGGAATTGTGGGGTTTTGATAAGTAACTAAATTTATATAATGAAATTATTTATATCTTGATCCATTGAAAGGAATTATACCATTTAAGTGTTTTAATATAGAAAAAAAATTAGGTATTATGATTGATAAGGTTTAAATATAAAATGTAAATAAATCTTTGTAATCTTCTGAAATAAACACTATTTAACAATGATTATAATAACGTATTGACCAACAATAATTTATTAATATAAATTATTAGTTAAAGTATATTTATAAGAAATAACCTAAAATAACCCTTGTAAATAATTTTTGAATCTATAAAATATAGATTTTATCATGACTAATCTATACTTAAAGATTATATAGTATCATATAATAATTTAATGATTTAAATTATTATTTAAAGTCCATCTTTATAAAAATAACTATTTAAAACATTTGTAAATAATATTTTATATAAAAAAAATTTAAGATTTTTAAAGAAATAATTTTTCAGAAATAATTAGATAACTTTTAACATAATGAAAGTTTATAAAAGTTATTTTTTACAATTTTTAGGAATTTTATATATTTTTAAAGGCTTGAAAAAAGCTTAAAAAAATGATGAGGGTGCCCGGGTTTGAACCCGGACCCCAGGTAAGGAAGGTATGCATGTAACCAGTAGACCAGGGCTCTCAGCCGTGGTTATACTTGGTTTTTAAAAATTATAACCACCATCATAACATAGACCCCAAATTCTTAAGAACCCTAAAATGAATCTATTCCAAATTGAACAATCAAACGTGGTTGTTCATGAATTAAACCTTAGGGCTTTGTTTCCCTCGTGAATCCGAGCTTATGTGTGTATTTAATTGTACCTATTTTGATTGGAAGAACGATTATCAAACGAAGGTAGGTCGCGGCTAGGTCGTGGAAGGTTCCGGTTGCAAACGATCTCAATACTCAAATTAATTGTACAGGAAGCTTCCACAGAACCTTATGATTGAAAGCCCTCTAATAATTGAGGTTAAAGGTGTCGAAAAGGGGGTGATCAAGTATGTTGCAGGTCCGCGTCGAAGATGATGATAGAATTGATTTTTTTGTGTGTTCTTAGATGAAATTGGGAGTGGTAATCGTTTGGAGATAGATAGGGGATCGTTTAGAGTTCATTTGGTTGAGTAATTATCAGGTTTTTGATGTCGAACGATTTTGAGGATTAATGGTGGTCGGTTACGGGTTCAATCGACCCCTTTAAGTCAAATTAAAGCTCATCAAGTGCTCGAATCGGTTTCTGGAAGTAATTAGCATCGAATAGGCTTTAAATCCGAGGGTTCCAAGTGGTTGGGAGCGGTTTTACCGGTCGCCGGAGCTCGCCGGAGGTTGGCCGGGTTTTGTCGCCGGAAACACGGGGAGGGAGGGGAAGGATCTTTGGGTTTTTAAAATTTTACACCTTTAGTCCCTGTGGTCTTGGATTTGTTCAATTCCTCCCAAAACTTAGGTTTGAGTTTAAATTAAATTACAGTTTGGTCCCTGAGGTTTCGAATTGTTATTATTCTATATTAACAAGTGAATTTCAAGTTTTACAATAGTAACAATTATGTTGTTTTATTTATTTATTATTATTATTATTATATATTATTATTATTATTATTATTATTATTATTATTATTATTAGAGTTTTACAAATGAACTCTCGTGATTGTATTAGTAACAAACAACTCTTACAAAAGATAACGACCCTTAACAAAAGTTATTCGAAAAATACGGAAGGTTACATTTATGATTACATATGGTTATTATGAAAATCCTTCTCTGTATACTGGACTATAAATAAGCAGGGATCTTTTGGATAGTACTATCGGGGAGTGACTTACCCCACAAAGGTATGGACATGTGATCCATATCAGATGCACAAAGATCTTGTTGTCATTTGGGATGACTGTTTCTGTAGTGAGAAGGCAGATGTGCACTTTATATAGTTTGCATTATAGTTCCACATACAACCCATATGAGGATAAATGTAAAGGAGGATTTGCTCCCTCTGATTTGAAATTATTATGATAATATAATATACACATGAAAAGGATATTAAACTATGGTACATGGACAAATCTTATGTGAAGGACTTGTTGGGCTTGTACATAGTGGGTATATGGGATAGCGGGTTCACCTTAATAAAAAGGGTTCCGACAGGCTATTCATATACCGGTGAGTAATAAATCCTAATTGATGATAATTGATGATTTATCAGTATGTTTTACTTACCTATGAACTCACCAACCCTGTGTTGACACTTGATTTACATGTATTCTCAGGTATCTACTAGGAGCTTATAGACATGCACGTAGGATCATATAAGAGCTCAAGATACCTATTGATTATTATCTGAATTATGATTAAGAAATGTTGTCAAGAAAACAAATCTATCTTTTATTTCCGCTGCTCTGATTATTAATGTAATGGTTATCTAAAACTTATCATATAGATATTTGCATCTCATGTGTGACTACTGTGTTCGATCCTGTTTGCTCACCCCTCTGTGATAGATTCCAGACCCGGAATTTGAGGGTGTGACAGATTAGTTGATATATGTACTATATGTATGACATGTTGCATATACGTATCATATGTATAATGTACAATGTATGTGTGTAATACCTGTATATATGCACTGTACGTATGACATGTATGTTTGTATGTACGTATCACGTGTATAATATACAATGTATGTATGTATTAGTTGATATATGTACTCTATGTATGACATGTTGCATATACGTATCATATGTATAATGTACAATGTATGTGTGTAATACCTGTATATATGCACTGTACGTATGACATGTATGTATGTATGTATGTATCACGTGTATAATATACAATGTATGTATGTATTAGTTGATATATGTACTATATGTATGACATGTTGCATATACGTATCATATGTATAATGTACAATGTATGTATGTAATACCTGTATATATGCACTGTACGTATGACATGTATGTATGTATCACGTGTATAATATACAATGTATGTATGTATTAGTTGATATATGTACTATATGTATGACATGTTGCATATACGTATCATATGTATAATGTACCATGTATGTATGTAATACCTGTATATATGCACTATACGTATGACATGTATGTATGTATGTACGTATCACGTGTATAATATACAATGTATGTATGTATTAGTTGATATATGTACTATATGTATGACATGTTGCACATACGTATCATATGTATAATGTACAATGTATGTATGTAATACCTGTATATATGCACTGTACATATGACATGTATGTATGTATGTACATATCACGTGTATAATATAGAATGTATGTATGTATTAGTTGATATATGTACTATATGTATGACATGTTGCATATACGTATCATATGTATAATGTACCATGTATGTATGTAATACCTGTATATATGCACTGTACGTATGACATGTATGTATGTATGTACGTATCATGTGTATAATATAGAATGTATGTATGTATTAGTTGATATATGTACTATATGTATGATTGATGATTTCATTATTGTTGTTTGATGGATGTTGATATTGATGTTGTATGATATCAATCATGTGGTTGTATGATTGATGAAAACAAAACAGGAAACAGGCATCGACCTAGAAACATTCTGGGCGGGAAGCTGTATTTACAGCAAAAATTGCTGCTGTATTCCCAGTCTTTCAGCGATGAAAAAGTCCTCTCTAAAGACTTTAGCAAAGACAAAGTAAAATACAAAAAAAATAATATTTATGATACAGCAAGGACTTTGTCCTCGCTGAAGACTCAGTATTTAATGTTAATGTATACGTTTATAATACCTTTATACATGTATACACGTATAATTGTACAAATATATATGTTATATGCATTTTTGTAATTATATACCGAAAATGTTACAGTGAGGACTAAGTCCTTGCTGTAGAGGATTTAATTACTATTTCAAAAGTCAGAGTTGTCCTTGCTGTATTCGTTGACTATCCTCGCTGTAGAGCTGTAGCCACGGGGCTTTAGCGAGGAATAGTCAGCGAGGACATATTCTCGTTGTACATATGTAGTGAGGACAGTCTAACATATAGAGAGGACTTTTGTCCTTGCTAAATGTCATTTTTCTTGTAGTAACTTTCTGAAAACTTTAAAATATGTTCCTTAAAAACGACCTTAACCCCGGCCGGTCCACTAACAACGATCAGAGATATTTAGCCAATTATCCTGCTAAACTTTCCTAAACCTTAGCTCTTGTATGTTATGTTTTAATTAAGGCTTTTATGGATTTTTGCTTCAAATTAAATAAAGTTATTATATTAAGAATTATATATTAATAAAACTTTTATGGATTTTTGTCAACTGTTGTTCACTAAATATGTAATATTTATTGTGGCCCTAGGCCTCTCATGTCGTGTAATATTTTTCTAAACGTATTGATGTTTGATTTTAGAAATAATGACATGGTTAGTTATCTTGTCGTGTTCGTGTCTAACATCTCAAGTAATAATATCTAACTAACATCTTTTGCCAGCACTAGGAACTCTTTTCCCAACGACCCCAGCTATGTGGCTGATGGTCATCATTTAAGATGCATCCCATACAGCTTGTTATATGGGACAAATGACTCAATAAAATTTTACTAATTAGATAAAACGGGTTGGGATAATGAGTGTGGTATCATATCCTTACAATGCCTTAATATTTATTAAAGTTATTATTATCACCATGAAAAATAATCATGTTTTAAGATTAAATTATATATGTTACCTAGAATATTAAATATTAAGAGGAGGGGTCAAATGAAACCTTTAATATTATAAAAAATTATGGGAAACTAAACAAATTCAATAAAAATCATTTATGTATTTAAAATACTAGCATTATTATTAAAATACAATATTATTATATGAATTTATATGTATCTATATATATAATAAATGAAAAGAGGTTTGATCACGTGGCAAGATTTTAGCAAATACATTGCTACATGACATCTTCACATCATACAATTGTCACGTGGCGTTTTATTAGCAATATGCTTCTAAAAGGAAATAGTTAAATATCATTTAATTTCTAATTAAACAACTTTCAAAATTAGATTTAAAAATTAATATTAGGAACGGAAATTTAAAAACCTTAAAATTCAAATTCAATATCCAATTCAATGCAATATTTTATCTAAAAATAACTAACTTAATTAGTTAAAATTTAAAATTTAAAACTAACAATTTAAATATTCAAATGGAGCATAAGTAGTTCATAAATTTTAAATTCTAATGGTAACAATTAATCCGAGTATTTTGGGTTAATAGTTTTAAAATTTGAAAATCTTCTATATTTTAACAATATCGTATAATATTTGTCTGCATTATATAACATAATACCATTATTTATTATATATATACAACAAATATTTTCTGTTTACTGTTCTTCCACTATCAAAGATCTTTCAAAAATATACGAAATAACTATTAAATTATCTTGCTCAACCGGACATTATCAGTATCAAAAGTAACTTTATTAAGAGATCTTGACATATCACGCCATGATTCGTATATGAAGACAGCCAATGTACAATAATAAGATAGAAACTTTCTCTATTAGGTTTATTATGGTTGAGGATGAGATATTATTCAACTAATAGAATTGTTATCTTATTCCTATAATATTTATTTTATAAAATTTATTAAGAGATCTTGACATATCACGCCATGATTCGTATATGAAGACAGCCAATGTATAATAATAAGGTAGAAACTTACTCTATTAGGTTTATTATGGTTGAGGATGAGATATTATTCAACTAATAGAATTATTATCTTATTCCTATAATATTTATTTTATAAAACATATTTGCTATATATCCTTAATTTTTTATATTTTTAATTACAGAACACTATAATACATGAGAATATTCTAATAGATGATTTAATAAGTTTAAGAAGTTAGTCACTAAATATGGTTAAAGATTTATATACAATAAAAATTTTAGAAATTTATAAACATTAATATTGTTTTTCTATGTATTTGATTCTTTTATTTAATTTACATGTATACATTTATATAATCGACCTTCACATGCATAATATTACAAGCTTATTAAGAATAACTGATAATTTATGTTTCTATTTATTTTAAAGAGTAAAATACATGGATGGTTCTTGTAGTTTGATCAAAATTTTAGATTTGTTTCTTAAACTTTTAAAATTTCAAACATAGTCCTAGATGTTATATTTATCTTTTATCAATGGTCTTTATTTTGTTAGTTCAATTACTAGTGTTAAGTTTTTATTAAAATGACTATTTTACCTATAAAGATCATTAATGTAATTTACTTTTTATTTAAATAAAAAATATTTTAAAAAATGTTTATTTTTAGAATGTTCAGGTTTTTAAATGTTTCTCTAAAAATTTTGATTTTTTAAATATCTCTCTTAAAACTTTTTGATTTTTAAAGGTACTTTTTAAAAGCATTATCATCTTTATTAAAACTATTTGATTTTTTAAATGTAATTTTTATTATATCAATTTTCTAAATACTGTTTTTAAAACTATTTGTTTATTGAACGCTTAAAAAATACTAAAAATGTCATTTGAAAATGAATAATAGTGATTGTTTTTTTAAATATGATTTAAAAATAAATGGTTTAAGCAAAAATTCTTTAGAAAACAAATAGTTTTATAAAAACTTTTAAAATTTCAAACGGTTTTAAGAACAACATTTAAAAATTGGACAGTTTAAACATGTTAAAAGCAAACATTTTATAAATTATGTTATTATAAAATTTTTATTCATGTACTTAAAACGTATTTTATTATATAATAAATATATTAATAATGAAATAATAAAAATATTCAATAATAAAAACTTTGAAAAAACAAGAATATAAAGCTTTCCTTAATAAAAATAATACTATAGTTTAAAAGGTAAATTAAATGGATAGTCGATGCGAGTAAAATATCATTTTTATAATTTTTAATATTATTAATTGTTGACTAACAGAACTTCAGAACATAGATGAAAAAGAAAAAAAAATTAGGAATCATATTAAAAAATATTAAACTTTAAGTATCAAATTCAAAATTTTAACATAACATAAGGATCGTATGTGTAATTTACTCTATTTTAAATTTAAGTTTTCTAACCCGTTTAACGCACGGGTAGTTAGGCTAGTTCTTTTATATATAATTTACACATATGTAAGTTTAATATTTACACATATATGAGCTTTTAGCATTTTCCTTTGGTATAAAACTTAAGAGCAATTTACAGATAAGAGAGGAGGAAGGTTTATTGAGAAGATTAATCATTTAATATCAAATATTTGTATATTTTTCATAATAATGAATGACTTTAATTGGTTTCTCATGATTTGTCATAGGTCTTGTAATATTTAGGGTTTTTGTTTTATTCTTTCCGTAAATAGTAATATGAAATTGTTTAGAATTATTAAGATATAGGTGTCCTACAATAAATAGATGAATGAGAGTTGCATATTATATGTGTTAGAGATAACACTCAAATTAAGCCAAAAGAATAACACGATCAAAAGAATTCATTCAAGATTGACAAGAACAAGTAAGACTAGATTTTCACAACTCACCGCTCATCTATCTATATCACCTTTCTCAAACTAACTCTAGGAAGATTACGAACTAACTCTCGGAAGGTTAATAGTAATTAACTGAATGAAAGAATATTATAGATTACACCCCTAAACTATCAACTAACTGATAAACAATATTATGACTTTTTAAAGACTATATAACAATCTCCACCTTAGTATAAGAAACTCAATCAAGTAATTAACTAAGTAATGTGAAGAATACTCAGACACTTAAAAACTTTAGACCAGGAACACTCTTAGTCAAAGCATCAACTACATTTTGATCAGTATCAACATATTCAACTCTGATTTCCTTTCAATTAAGAACATCTCTTATCCAATGCAATTTAACATTGATATTCCTGCACCTTTCATGAAACATTTGATGTTTTGACAACCGTATAGCTCCTAACTTATCACAGTATACTACAACATCATTGTAAGGTTTATACTTAAAGGGTGATACAACCAAAACAAACAAAGAGCCCTCAGCATGCATGCATGAAGTACAAAGGAAAGTTACTTCAAAAGTTTTACACAACTCAGGAAAAATATGCTACGTGTAAAATCTTCCAAAGCCAAATGATCAAATCTTCCGAAGCCAAAGATGAAGTCTTCCGAAGCTTCAGAGACAAAGTCTTTCGAAGCCAAAGACTGATTTCTTTCAAAGATAGAGAAGACACACTTTCTCTAATCACCTTTTGACAAAAGCTAAACAACTTTTCGCTGCCACCTCTGATGACTCACCAACTTAGATAAGTTGGTGAAAAGGTCCATACTTTGGTCAACTGTAGATTAAGGTCATTGGTATGTAATTTTCTATTGTATCTTTTATCATTTTTGTAATATATTAGGATGTAAGCTGTGATATCTCATAATTTTGTTAACTTAAAAGTTAACTTTGTTAAATCTTAAAAGGGCCTTTTATGTCAATTTTGAAACTTTGGGGACTTAGTATGGTTAATAATTAGTTTGGTGGTTAACAAATTAATATAATGGATAATAATAACATTATAAGTTCTATAATGTTTATTTAATTTTTTCAAACTTAAAGTGTCAATAATCCTAGAAATAATTATAATAATAATAATAATAATAATAACAACAATAATAATGATATTATTATTACTATTATCAATAGTAATACTAATAATAATAATAATGTTAATGTTAATAATAACAGTAATAATAATGATAATATAGGTTTTAATATATTAAAGCTTATAATTAATAACTTTTTACATAAAATAATAACTTTTCAAACTTCAGGGACCAAACTGTAAATTATTTAAAACTAAATCAGAACTTTAAAACTCAAAAGACAACTTCTAAAACCGCAGGGACCATAAGTGTACAATTATTCAAAACACCCCCCCCCCTTTTTCCTTTCACGTTTTCCGGCCGCAATTCCGGCCGCCGGCCGCGGCTCCGGCGAAGCCAAAAACCGGCTTTAGGTCGCGGTTTCGACTCTAGAACGCACCAAATTCAATCGGGGGATTAATACGAACCTTTACATAGTCATTAATTGCGTTTTAATCGTGGCTTTGATGGTTAAAACTTGTAACCGAAAGAACCTTTGAATTCTCGAAGCGGTTATGCATCAAAAACCCAAAATTAAACAGATTAATCGAACAGAAACGTTCGCATAACCAATGCGAAGATGAATATGTGGTTAATCCGAGTTAAGTAAGTAATAATTTCTCTGATCATAACCGAAGCAAACGAATTGGAGATGGAACATGTTCGGCACATTAACCCTCAAATCGTAGCTAATTAACAGAGGGCAAATGAGGCTTTCGACCCCTTTCAACTCTCTACAACAAAAATTTCTCTAAAATCATCGCACAAACATCGAATTCGTAGCTTTGTTCTTGCAAAGTGAACCGAACCTAAGCCGAAGCATAAATATTTCAATTCGATCATAATCGGGTAAGTTAAGATCATGGATATGTTCGTTTAAGGATGGGGAGCAAAAGCCCCATGGTTAATTTGATTAACAGAATCGAATTGATCTTCGATTTGGGATTTCACGATTCTAGGGTTCATATGTAATTGGGGAAACCTTAAATCTATGTTTATAATAATTTGAAACGGAGATAAACCGCGGCTGTAAGCCTTGGTCTACCGGTTCCCCACTCACATCCAAACCTTGAGGACCCGGGTTTGAACCCGGGCTCCCTCATTATTTCTTTTTTTAACTATAGTTTTCAGCCTTTAAAGTGTCATAAAAATTCATAAAAAATTCTAAAAAATTATAAAAATCAGTTTTACAAAATTTTCTTTATTTAGAAGTTAATAAAATTTTTCTGAAAAAAAATTATTTCTTTTAATATCCTTGAACTTTTTTATTTTAATTAAAACAAAGAATACAATTAGTTAAATATTTTGTTAAAAATACTTTAAATATTGTTTATCTTATAAAAAAACATTACATGATCAATCATACAATTGGATTCTTTCTGGTTTTAGTTTATTTTAATAAATCATAAAACATTGATCTAAATGCTATTCTTCTAAAAGTTTAATTATTTTTTTATGTTCATTTAACTTTTATATATTCAAATGAATTATTTTAAAATAATTAAATAATTATTTATATAACATTGAACTTGAAACAATAGTTTAAGAATCGTTAAATTATTATTGGACACAATATTAACGTTATCCTTTAATGAATTGCTTTTATTGTGGAAATTATATATCTTATAATTTCACAAAATTATTTACAAATATTATTTCTTATAACAATATACCATAACAAATGGTTTAGATTAATATTATTGATATTAATCTATATATTATTCTAATTATTTATAAATAATTATAAAGATTTATTTATACATTAAATCATAGCAATATTTATACTTAAAGGCATTTCTAAAATATTTACATATATAGATCTTCTAATGGATTAAGTGTAACATCCCAGGGAAATCGCAACGTGATATTGTCCGCTTTGGCCGAAGCCTCACGGGTTTAAAACGCGTCACTTTGGGTGAGATGAGTAATAGCCCTCCCCTTGTGGGAGTATTTGTAGGCATGTGTCCATCACCACCCACCGAAGTTTACATCAGAGTCGCACAGCGGTGTGATACTGTCCTCTTTGCCCACAGGCTCAAGGATTTAAACGCGTCACATTGGGGAAGGTATCCAGCCCTTATAAAGAAGCTTTCATTCGCCTCCCCAACCGATGTGGGATGAGTAATAGCCCTCCCCTATGGGAGTATTTGCAGGCATGTGTCCATCCACCCACCAAAGTGAGACCAGCGTCCTCGCTGGCACATCGGCCCGGCCCTGGCTCTGATACCAACTGTAACATCCCAGGGAAATCGCAACGTGATATTGTCCGCTTTGGCCGAAGCCTCACGGGTTTAAAACGCGTCACATTGGGGAAGGTATCCAGCCCCTTATAAAGAAGCTTTCGTTCGCCTCCCCAACCGATGTGTGATGAGTAATAGCCCTCCCCTATGGGAGTATTTGCAGGCATGTGTCCATCCACCCACCAAAGTGAGACCAGCGTCCTCGCTGGCACATCGGCCCGGCCCTGGCTCTGATACCAACTGTAACATCCCAAGGAAATCGCAACGTGATATTGTCCGCTTTGGCCGAAGCCTCACGGGTTTAAAACGCGTCACATTGGGGAAGGTATCCAGCCCCTTATAAAGAAGCTTTCGTTCGCCTCCCCAACCGATGTGGGATGAGTAATAGCCCTCCCCTATGGGAGTATTTGCAGGCATGTGTCCATCCACCCACCAAAGTGAGACCAGCGTCCTCGCTGGCACATCGGCCCGAACCTGGCTCTGATACCAACTGTAACATCCCAGGGAAATCGCAACGTGATATTGTCCGCTTTGGCCGAAGCCTCACGGGTTTAAAACGCGTCACTTTGGGTGAGATGAGTAATAGCCCTCCCCTTGTGGGAGTATTTGTAGGCATGTGTCCATCACCACCCACCGAAGTGTACATCAGAGTCGCACAGCGGTGTGATACTGTCCTCTTTGCCCACAGGCTCAAGGATTTAAACGCGTCACATTGGGGAAGGTATCCAGCCCCTTATAAAGAAGCTTTCGTTCGCCTCCCCAACCGATGTGGGATGAGTAATAGCCCTCCCCTATGGGAGTATTTGCAGGCATGTGTCCATCCACCCACCAAAGTGAGACCAGCGTCCTCGCTGGCACATCGGCCCGGCCCTGGCTCTGATACCAACTGTAACATCCCAGGGAAATCGCAACGTGATATTGTCCGCTTTGGCCGAAGCCTCACGGGTTTAAAACGCGTCACATTGGGGAAGGTATCCAGCCCCTTATAAAGAAGCTTTCGTTCGCCTCCCCAACCGATGTGGGATGAGTAATAGCCCTCCCCTATGGGAGTATTTGCAGGCATGTGTCCATGGACACATGCCTGCAAATACTCCCATAAGGGAGGGCTATTACTCATCCCACATCGGTTGGGGAGGCGAACGAAAGCTTCTTTATAAGGGGCTGGATACCTTCCCCAATGTGATGCGTTTTAAACCCGTGAGGCTTCGGCCAAAGCGGACAATATCACGTTGCGATTTCCCTGGGATGTTACATTAAGAATGTAAATAATTGCTTTGTAAATTACTATTTATCAAAAACCCCATAATCCTATTGAAACCCTAATACGTATTTGAACGTCAAACTTATTATTAACCTTAAACTTGTAATACATTTTTATGTACCTTGAAATGAATACTTTGGATTATCTTTTGGATCTTACTTTAATCTTTTATATCATCTTGTAATGCCTATATCAATGTGAGTTCTCCATACCCCTTTTTCTTATTTTCACACTTTGGGATGAAACATGTTAACTTATATTATTGCACTTGTAAACCTGTTTGAGACTTTTAAACTTTATGGCAATTCATCATGTAAAGTTGTGGTTAGTTGAAGTTTTGTGGTTACCATGTTATGGCGTTATATGTACAGTCATTAACTATTGCTAGCCTAGCGAAGTCATAGATCTATGGGCCAGACAAGCCTGCTTGGTTGATCTAAGTACACCTAGCTAATCGTATAATCTTGTAAACGTTTGAGACTTGTAAAACTTTGTTGAGGTTTGATTGTTACATTGTTCATAACATCCCTAATCACTTTATTCACTAACTTATGACTTGAATTGCCATCTTTTATATATTCTATGTATTGAAAACTATGCAATGCTCACCAATATTTTTATGTTGACCTTTTATTTTTAATATGTTTCAGGAATAACCCAAGTATGCGTTCTACTCTTTGAAGCTTATCTCACTTAGGACTGGACTTAGAGAATAAATAATGATCTTGTTACTTTCAACCTTGTATTTATGATGTATCTTTGTTTGAGCCTTTTACTTGTATTGTTACAATTGAATCTTGATTAATATATTTGGAGTTAATAATAGCGTTACGTGGCTGTGAACAATCGTAACCCTCACATCTCGACGTTTCCGCCGTCAAGGTTGGGGGTGACAGATTGGTATCAGAGTCCATAACTATAGGGAGTTAGGTTATTAGAAATGGTGACCTAGACTATAGATGCATGAACCTCATAGAAAGATCCTTATACTTTTGTACTTACATATTGTTTGCATGCTACATAATGCTATGCCTTTTGTGCAACTTGATGCTTTAGTATAGGATTGCCTTTTAAATGTTTAAAACTTAGTTACTTGTCTCCCTAAACTTAACTTTAACTCTTTGATTCTCCCCGACAAATGAACTTCCTAAACTTATTCTCAACGACATGTGGAGTCTACACTTATCATCGTGGGTTCAATTCCTTAGACTTTATGTCTAATCTATGAAAATCTCATCAAGGTTTTGAGTTCATAAATCAAAGAAATTGTATGACACATAGACACCTGTATTCTGGATTTCCTGGCAAAAGGCCTTCGGGCTAAGGCAAGCATATCGTATAAATCTCATTGCGAGACCAGTTATGCTTACCTGGGGATTTCTAGGATGAGTGATAAACTATGGTCAATACAAAAGTCTCTAAGGCAAATGGGTCAAATTACCTTGACGTGTCAACGATTCCAAATGGTAATGCGTTACCAAATGGAACCATCCTTTTTGTATCTTAAAAATCCTTGAATCCTTGAACTGGTTTATCACTAAAGTTTAAATATCTTATCATTCTTAACCTATATAATGTTCCTGTTAATATTGAACTCATCCTACATTTCAACTCTTATGTTTAAACACCGTTACACGTTGAGCGTTTCATGTAACTATCTTCATACCATGACCAACGTGAACATGGATCTTAATATACCCAAAGATATTGGGAATCTAAACCGTATGGTCTTCAAAACTTTAAACCATTACTTATGGTTCTAAAAATCTTCTTAAGGATGTGTCCCGTAACTAAGAACATGCAATGCTGTAGGTGGAATTCCTACATCTCGGGATACTTTGTCTAGGCAAAGTGTAAATGGTGATCTGACTCGATCATTAAATCCATTTACTTGACTCGAAACCCTTGAGATGAGTGATCACTTATAAGTACGCGTGTCTTCAATAAAGCTATGGTTGACCTCATATCCTGAGAAGTCCATGTATTTCCTTTTGATCGAATGTTCACATCTCATTGTGGTGTTGAATAATTCCTGTCCTTGATTTCGTCTTCCCGATTTAAACCATCCAAGACTTGAACACCACAACAAATTCTGTTATCTCGAACTTTGATCTTAAGCTTGTAATCATGATTTTCTCTTTTGTTACATTGTTGTAACTTGAAATTTCTTGAATTTCTAAATTGATATCTTTTCTTTTCATTGTTTTGTCAAACTTCGTACCGTTTGCACCGTGGGAGATGCAAGAGTTTGTAAGTCAACCTATGACTAAGAACACTCGTACCTCCTAAATGATTCCAACTTATTAAAACAGGGGTGATTCCCTTACTTTGATGATTCTCAATCCGTTTCGATAAATGGTTTCCAATCGTGTGTTTTATGAAATTTCATCTTCTGGATTGGGGTGATTTCCTTATCTTGAGGATTGACTTCAATTATTCTCACTGGAACTTGCATTTCACGAATGACATGATCTCACCAAAATAGGATTGAAACCCGTACTTTGGTGACAATTGTCAATTTCCGATTGTTTTCTTGTTATTATGAAATTCAATCATCAAGATAGGCGTGAATTCCATACCTTGATGATAATTTCATTTTCATGGATTGTATTTTCTCAAATGAAACGACCTCATCAAAGTAGGAGTGAATTCTGGATTTTGATGAAGAAATTCATCTTGTTATATTTTGTTTTTGTAAAATTTCACCGTTAAGATAGGAGTAATTTCCTTTATCTTAATGGTGAGTTACCTCGTCTTATTTCTGTGAATCCTCAACAATTAGTTGGGATCGAACTTTTGATTTGGTAAGTTAGGGTCATACCTTGGGAATACACCATCAAGTTAGGAGTGAAAACCACACCTTGATGACTATTCTCATTTCTTGATCTTTAACTTATCAAGGTTGTAATCAAGTGACGAGAGGCATGTAGTAACTTGAAGGGTGAAACAATGTTAGTGTTTCGACCTATCAAGCCAAAGCATGATCTCTGAACTTGAAAGGAGACCCGATCGCTCTAGGTTAATTTTGATTCTGAGCTTGGAGCATTTAAATTCTTAAATCGATTTCTTTCCCTTTATCCTCCTGTTTTGACCTGATCTAGCTATATGGAACCATTTATTCCTTACTTATCAACTTTCATTTTGAGATATCATCAGCACATGATTAAGTGATGGTAGCTTTCTTAAGCAATCTTTCGGCTAAATAAAGACATTATCAACTTGTGATTATGTCCTTCTAGACATACGAATGTTCTCGACTGTACTTATGCGTTTGATGAATTACGTATGCAATCTGCATTTGAAAATTTGTTACCTTGCAAAACATGGTTACAAATACCTTTCTTATTGTTTGTATCACTTCTTGAATCGCATTTGAATCCTTAACCTTGGAAATATTTAAAACTCTATCTTGATTTCGAACAACAAGACTCGTTATTATCCTCATTGCAATGTGGATATAATGGTTCATAAAATTTCGTAATTTGTAGTCATGGGTTGGCATAAAAGAAAAGACCTAACTTGGCATGTGTCCAAGTGTCTTACCTTTACATATGACAAAACCTAACCTCCGTGTTTCCGTAAATCTCCTGTTTAACTCTTCATTCATTAAATGCTTCTTATTTTAAATGTCATGATGATAATTGGTGTATTATAGACCGATTTGCTAAAATTCAATTTGATTTATGTGAGATAACGGGTCGAGAAATTGACCTGTATCTGTTTCAAATAATCGTTTACCGTGGTATGTCGTTAAAACATCGATCGTCATTTTGGATGACCGATTCATTTTTCTGCTTTTAATAATGTTCCTAATCATTGTCGTGAACTCATTCGAAAATTTCCGCATATCGTATTATACACAGACCGGTGGTTGGTCAAGGGAGAAATACATATTCACAAGATATGCGTTAAGATCGTTTCATTATATATAGGGACGTTTGGGATCCTTAATCCTGACGGTTAACCTTTCTTTTCATTGTTGGTCTTTTATTGATTTCTAGACATCATTTTACTACGAAATTATATTCTAGAAGTTGTAGCTTATAAATATAAGGTACCATGGTAACTCGTGATCATTTTCCAACGTTTCAACTTAAAACGTCTTGTATTTCACTGGAACAGTTCAAGTTGGCATATATTATGTCAAGAACCTTGAAGATTCCATAGAGTAAAGCGTTTCATCTCTAATTAAACGTCAATCACTGTTTGTTTGTACACTTATCTTCCATTTTAACTCATTTTGCTCATTTAAGTTCATTCTTAATTTTGGGACGAAATTCTTTTAAGTTGGGGAGACTGTGATATCTCATAATTTTTGTTAACTTAAAAGTGAACTTTGTTAAATCTTAAAAGGGTCTTTTATGTCAATTTTGAAACTTTGGGGACTTAGTATGGTTAATAATTAGTTTGGTAGTTAAAAAATTAATATAATGGATAATAATAACATTATAAGTTTTATAATGTTTATTTAATTTTATCAAACTTAAAGTGTTAATAATCCTAGAAATAATTATAATAATAATAATAATAATAATAATAATAATAATAATAATAATAATAATAATAATAATGATATTATTATTACTATATCAATAGTAATACTAATAATAATAATGTTAATGTTAATAATAACATTAATAATAATGATAATATAGGTTTTAATATATTAAAGCTTATAATTAATAACTTGTTATATAAAATAATAACTTTTCAAACTTCAGGGATCAAACTGAAAATTATTTAAAACTAAATCAGAACTTTAAAACTCAAGAGACAACTTCTAAAACCGCAGGGACCATAAGTGTACAATTATTCAAAACACCCCCCCCCCCCTTTTTCCTTTCACGTTTTCCGGCCGCAATTCCGGCCGTCGGCCGCGGCTCCGGCGAAGCCAAAGACCTGCTTTAGGTCGCGGTTTCGACTCTGGAACGCACCAAATTCAATCGGGGGGTTAATACGAACCTTTACATGGTCATTAATTGCGTTTTAATCGTGGTTTTGATGGTTAAAACTTGTAACCGAAAGAACCTTGAATTCTCGAAGCGGTTATGCATCAAAAACCAAAATTAAACAGATTAATCGAACAGAAACGTTCGCATAACCAATGCGAAGATGAATATGTGGTTTAATTCGAGTTAAGTAAGCAATAATTTCTTTGATCATAACCGAAGCAAACGAATTGAAGATGGAACATGTTCGGCACTTTAACCCTCAAATCGTAGCTAATTAACAGAGGGCAAATGAGGCTTTCGACCCCTTTCAACTCTCTACAACAAAAATTTCTCTAAAATCATCGCACAAACATCGAATTCCTAGCTTTGTTCTTGCAAAGTGAACGAACCTAAGCCGAAACATAAATATTTCAATTCGATCATAATCGGGTAAGTTAAGATCATGGATATGTTCGTTTAAGCATGGGGAGCAAAAGCCACATGGTTACTTTGATTAACAGAATCGAATTGATCTTCGATTTGGGATTTCACGATTCTAGGGTTCATATGTAATTGGGGAAACCTTGAATCTATGTTTATAATAATTTGAAACGGAGATAACCGCGGCTGTAAGCCTTGGTCTACCGGTTCCCCACTAACATCCAAACCTTTAGGACCCGGGTTCGAACCCCGGCTCCCTCATATTTCTTTTTTTTAACTATAGTTTTCAGCCTTTAAAATTTCATAAAATTCATAAAAAATTCTAAAAAATTATAAAAATCAATTTTACAAATTTTTCTTTGTTTAGAAGTTAATAAAATTTTTCTGAAAAAAAATTATTTCTTTTAATATCCTCGAACATTTTTATTTTAATTAAAACAAAAAATATAATTAGTTAAATATTTTGTTAAAAAGGCTTTAAATATTGTTTATCTTATAAAAAAATATTACATGATCAATCATACAATTGGATTCTTTTCTGGTTTTAGTTTATTTTAATAAATCATAAAACATTGATCTAAATGCTATTCTTTTAAAAGTTTAATTATATTTCTTTATGTTCATTTAACTTTTATATATTCAAATGAATTCTTTTAAAATAATTAAATAATTATTTATATAACATTGAACTTGAAACAATAGTTTAAGAATCGTTAAATTATTAATGGACACAATATTAACGTTATCCTTTAATGAATTACTTTTATTGTGGAAATTATATATCTTATAATTTCACAAAATTATTTATAAATATTATTTCTTATAACAATATACCATAACAAATGATTTAGATTAATATTATTGATATTAATCTATATATTATTCTAATTATTTATAAATAATTATAAAGATTTATTTATACATTAAATCATAGCAATATTTATACTTAAAGGCATTTCTAAAATATTTACATATATAATACTTCTAATAGAATAAGAATGTAAATAATTGCTTTGTAAATTACTATTTATCAAAAACCCCATAATCCTATTGAAACCCTAATACGTATTTGAACGTCAAACTTATTATTAACCTTAAACTTGTAATACATTTTTAGGTACCTTGAAATGAATACTTTGGATTATCTTTTGGATCTTACTTTAATCTTTTATATCATCTTGTAATGCCTATATCAATGTGAGTTTTCCATACCCCTTTTTCTTATTTTCACATTTTGGGGTGAAACATGTTAACTTATATTATTGCACTTGTAAACCTGTTTGAGACTTGTAAACTTTGTGGCAATTTATCATGTAAAGTTATGGTTAGTTGAACTTTTGTGGTTACCATGTTATGGCGTTATATGTACAGTCATTAACTATTGCTAGCCTAGCGAAGTCATAGATCTATGGGCCAGACAAGCCTTCTTGGTTGATCCAAATACACTTAGCTAATCGTATAATCTTGTAAACGTTTGAGACTTGTAAAACTTTGTCGAGGTTTGATTGTTGCATTGTTCATAACATCCCTAATCACTTTATTCACTAACTTATGACTTGAATTGTCATCTTTTATATATTCTGTGTGTTGAAAACTATGGAATGCTCACCAACATTTTTATGTTGACCTTTTATTTTTAACATGTTTCAGGAATAACCCAAGTATGCACTCTATTCTTTGAAGCTTATCTCACTTAGGACTGGACTTAGAGAAATAAACAATGATCTTGTTACTTTCAACCTTGTATTCATGATGTATCTTTGTTTGAGCCTTTTACTTGTATTGTTACAATTGAATCTTGATTAATATATTGGATTTAATAATAGCGTTATGTGGCTGTGAACAATCGTAACCCTCATATCTCGATGTTTCCGCCGTCAAGGTTGGGGTGTGACATAAGCTATGACATGTCATAGTCATAAGTCAAAAGGAAATGTCTTTTGACTACATATTGATCTTGTTGTCTAGATTAGTGTTTCCAGCTGGCTTTCAAAGTATAGTCGGATGTAGGATGTAGTATAATGTGTCTCAAGTACTTGTCTTTATTTTTATGCTTCTTAACACTTGTAACAGAACTTGAGAGCAATGTACAACATTCTTGGAAACCATATACTATCTTGTTTCTTATTCTTAGTTATGTCTCATTTTTACTTGTGTTCTTAGTATCATCAACATAAACCTGGTTTTCTATTTGATCTGTTAAGTGTTCTACGTCTCTCTCATTGTGAAACTATTGCACTGACCCCTAAATATGGGAGTCATTTCTATGCTTCAAAGTACTCTAAAGAGAAATGTAGATAATACCTTGAAAAGCTTAGCTCTTTATTTGTTGTTCACCTTCATCATAGCCGACTGATCCGGGAGATCTTCAAAGAGAACTCAAATAAGGGTGGGATTTTGAGCAAAGATCTTATAAGAGACAAGTTAGGCTTGCAAAGTAACATGATATAAATATGTGGTCGACATCTTCCACGAATTCTTTACATAATGGAAAGAGGCTGTTTGACCGATTTGCACCTCTTTTTGAAGGGCAACAAGGTTGGGATTCTTCCAAAGGAGGCTTTTCATATGAGGTTGTTATACAAAACCTATATTCATGTATTACCTGTAAATAAATAAGAAATATTGTAAGGTTATACACTTGATGTTTAATAGGCACCCAATTATTCCACTTAATTTTTGTGCAAACTAGATTGGTTGAATTATTATCTATCTCATTTCTAATATTTTTTTTACCAAAAACTCATCCACTCCACCAAAACCCCATTTCCAAGAGTCAGGGCGAGAAGGGCTTTGAAGGGAGATATCTTATATCTACCTCCAAGTTTAATAGGCAAAAACATTCATTCAACTCCTGAACTTCTCTTGAGGATAAGATATCAACTTTTCATCTTTATTTCCATATTAACCCACTTGATGTTATAGTATAACAGTCTGCAACCTTGACATAGTTTCATTTCTTAAGTTTATACAGGAGGGGAAAATGAGAACTCAGTGGCATGTCTCCATTCCAACGGTCCAACCAAAACTCAACTGAAGTTCCAGATCCCACTAGCTTTATGATGAAACTTAGAACTTACCTTTTGAACAACACCAATTCAATAGATCCGTCAACCCTATCATACGTTTCCTTTAAATTTTATGAGACTTCAGAGGCTAGTTTAGAATACACTTGATCCATATGCATTTCATCACTAACAACATTCATATCTCGCTCTTATTTAGTTGGGAGTGTGTTCATTATATTATAGGGAATGGTTGTAAGTAAAGGAGATAGAAAAATAATACTATTCATCTATATATTTGGTGTAAACACTTTTATTTCCTATAATTTTTTTTAATATTTTTAAAAAGTGGTTATGAGTGGAAAAGAGAGAAAAGAAAATGATAAAGGTATAAAAATATTTTTTAATTGAAAAGAAGAGAAAACATAGAAATTTTTAGTGTAATTATAGAGTTAGGGATGAGAAATGAGATGTGAATACTCTAACAAAATTAAGCACCAAATGATACAACATAATTACACATGTCTCATTGCCTATCTAACACCTCATTATCAGCAGATTTCACACAAGTTCCATCAATGAGTCCTAATTTGTTTTTACTTGTAAAGCAAATTTCATAGTGTTAGCCCAAGTTGAATAATTTTTAGTGCCTTGTAATTTCATGCGTACTATTATTAAACAGTTAGAATCACTCGCATGAAGATATAAAAGATCATTAGCATCTATTTGCTAACCAACATTTTAGTAACAATCATTGGACCAGATCCACTATTCACATCCATTTTTTCAAACATAAGATGAGATAAAACAGGCAAACGCACTTAAAACCAACCTTAGACTAGCGCAAGGTTTTCATGCCACTTTTATGGTAGATCAAGGATTAGTTTGAGAGTTTATGCAAGCACACAACAACAAAGCACATAACGTGATCACCGATAGTCGATTATCTGAGAGAAGAAAACAAACACACGATACACAAATAATAACAAGGTATGGCTCTTTGTGTTTTCAGATTATAGCACTAGTACTTCTAACCCAACCAAACCTGACAGAGAAGAAAATAAGAGATAGTAAACAAGGGAACAAATAATCCTCACGATGCAATATTGTTAAGCACGTCCGGTACACCTTCACTTAAGGTATACAAAGAAATCAACAGAGATAATCTTACAATACACCATGAATCAACACAAGATCTAGGGTTTTATCTTTAATGAAAACCCTAGATCTTTTTATAGAAAACAAAACTCTAACAACGATAGTGTAGAAGACACACCGGTTTGAAACTAGGGCTTATAAGACAGATAACTAGAATCGAAACATAACAATAAACCAAACTAGAGTTCTTGGAAAGGGTCTTGTTTTAGATGTCGCTATTTCAAACTAAATCGGGCATCATAATATCTAGAGTTAATTACACAATAGTCAAATAGTCCCTGTGGTTTAGCGCAATTCCCAGGTTTGGGTACTAACATTTTTTAGTAACAGGTTTGGGTATTGTATTTTCAAATTTGTAACCATTTTGGGGTCTAACACTAACTTTCGTTAAATTTAGTGTTAAGTTTAAGTAAAAAGACTATTATACCTTTTAGAAAAATGAAAATGAAAAATAAAGTACAGGGACTAGTTGTGTCATTTACTTAAAGTTATTAAAACTCTGATCCAACACCACCTTCCCCGTCATATTTACATCACCACCACAAACCACCACTACCTCCTCCAGCCAACATCTTTCTCCGACCAACGACACAATCTACCCACCACCACCACCGCTAAACACCACTAGAACCACCACAAACAGCCCCTTATGTCATCGCCTTCACCGCAACTCTGATACAACACCACGTCACCACCAGCGACCGCCACCAAGACAACTCCGATGAGCAGCAACACCGATCAGAGATCTACACCTATGAAGCCCCCTGAACTCTGACGGACCAGCCCCACCCCCATCACCACTGAACCCCAACCTAGGTTAAAACTCCGATCCAACACCACCAACGCCACCATGGTCACCACCAGCGACCACCACCAAGACAACTCCGACGAGCAGCAACGCCGATCGGAGATCTACACATATAAAGCCTCCTGAACTCCGACGGACCACCCCCACCCGAGTCCACCACTGACCCCCCATCCTAGGTTAAAAGTCCGATCCGGTGGTGGTTGTTTAAGAGGGGGCGAACGAGTGGCCAGCAGTGGCCGGCGGTGGTGCCGGCGGTGGTGGCCGGCGGTGGAGGTCGATAAATGTCTTCATTGTGGAACAGATGGGTGGGTGGGTGGGTTGGGTTTAATATTTTGTTTTAAAGTAATTACAAAATGGTCTCTTTAATTTGCTAAATAGTAAATTTGTACCCTTTGATGTTAAAAGACTAAATACCCTTAATTTAACGAAAAATTAACAGAAGTTAGTCTTAATACCTAAAGTCGTTACAAATTGAGAGCACAATACCCAAAGTTGTTACTAAAAAAGGTTAGTACCCAAACCTGAAAATTACGCTAAACTACAGGGACTATTTGTGTAATTAACTCTAATATCTATTGCCAAGTCAAAAATCATTCCCACTCCCTTGCTTTTCAAGCTTGTATGCTTTATCGTCTCTAATGCAAACCCAATCAATGCCTCTTTTCTAGTCAAAGTCTCCACTTTTTGATCAATTTGGATTGATAAATTAACAAATTTATAAAACTTTTGCACTATAAATTTTAAAAAAAATTTTGGTCAACCTCCACCCACCCCAACCCCCCCCCCCCCCCCCAAAAAAAAAAAAAAAAAAAAAAAAGTTTTGCCTTCTCCCCTGATAGCAATATTGGTCTAGGAGTCACTTGGATGTAACTTGGTGATAAAAAAAAGCTCATGTTCAAACATGTAAAGAGTATTCTTGTATAATTAGAAAAACAATCCTCTAATAATTAACATATCCATACATTGAATGTGATATTTTCGAGCCCGAGAGCATGACCTTGGAAAAGGCTGCGAGAAAGTGTGAATGAAATAAAGCAAATCTGTTTGTTTGTAGTGCTCATTGGGCACATTTTGTTTTAGAGATAAGATTTTGGACCAATTAACGAATAAATGCTCTCCAACTTTTGCATAGTAATTTGGAATTGTATTTTGCAGAAGATAATGTAATCTAATAATGTTTAAATAAGAATTGTTTTTTTCTCTAACAAGTCTAAGAAATAAATTTAGTCAATTTTTCAAAATCGATTCAAACGATCCATTGAACTCACTTCAGTTGTATTGGAAACGGCTCGTCAAACTCTTTTATCTTAATTCTTAGGGTTTAGCTTTTAGGTTTTATAATTTCGTTTTAGAGTTTAAAGTTAAGTTTACGGTTGAGGGTGTTTTTTTCGAAAGGACGGCGCCTGGAAAACATATATAAAGAATCAAAGAATCACATCATAATAGAATTAAAAGGACATACCTTGTGTAAATCATATTGTGTATCCCTAAACAGGCTTTGGGACCCGAGACACTGAGTGTCTAGCTCTAAAGACATTACCCGTATATACAAAAGCGGGCAATGATCAAAGGGACCAAGTCCTAGAACCCTATCACAACTAACATCATAAAATATCATAATTATATAGATACAATAACAACCACAATAGAGCAAATGATGAAGGAACAAAAACTAATTAGACATTAATTTAGAGACCGTGCAAATGACACTATTTCAATGATGTGACAAGCTCTGATTTACAAGATAACTAGAATCGGTAACAATGTGACCTGACAACATCAACTTCATAATATCCATAAAGTAATCACCAACAAACACAACCAAAACCAAAGTACCTCTTTCGATATCAAGCGTGGCATTAGGCCGTTGTAAGTGAACATAGAAGTTTAGAATGCTCTTTTAGAGCCTGATCTGATTTAACAGCATGCTCAAACCCAAACACATAATCTCCCTCATTCCCTTGGTCGAGTTAACTCGTAAAAGCTCATTGGGCCTTATGGAATACAAACTTTAGTTTTGAAAGAAGCCCCCAACATAGAAGCCCATACTTGGAGTGGGCATGACAAACTCAATCGGCCATTAACTGTTGACAAGAGTAGACCCAAGATGGAAATATGTCTAGAGGTGTAAAAAACCGGCAAAAAATAGTCGAACCGGTTTGAAAAAGTACCGGTTTGAGGCAAACCGAAACCGGTTCCTAGCACGACTCGAACCGGTGGTTTATATACCGGTTTGGTAGCTCAGCACCCAAATCTAAACCTATTTTGTGATAACAATCAAAAGGCGGGTCATCCCAACGATGTATGATGATACATCATTGGGCGACCTACCTTCATATATCATTGGGACGACCCACCTTCTGATGGTTGACGCAAAATAAAATGTTGATGAGGCCGTTTTGGTGCACAACTTTGGGCCGGTAAAACCACGTAGTGGGTCAATGTCAAAATAAAAGATGGTAGCTCTATTCAATGGCTCTACAAGACTACAACGGCAGCGAACTGGGGTTCAAAGTGGACATTCAAACGCCGTTAGAGTTAGTTCAATTAAAATAGAGGTGGCAAAAGAGATCCAAAGATGTGATTTTGAGTCATAATGGGTGTTTTAAAAATAAAGATGGGTTAGAATGGATTAAATAAAAAACACAAGTGGGTCAAGATGGGTTAAAAGCTTTTTGGAAAAAAAGAAACATAGGTCAAGATGGGTTTTCAAAATTAGATCTACAAGTCTAAGTCAACGTTTCTTTCACTCAAATTGATCGCCACGGGTCCGTCGCGTCGACACGGATCCGCCGCGTCGACACGGGTCCGCCGCGTCGGTCCGCCGCGTCGACGCGGGTCCGCCGCGTCGCCGCGGGTTGACTTTTTTAGAATAGTAGTAAAATAGTGTTGACTTTTTTAAAATAGTGTTGTTGGATTGTAGAATAGTAGTAAAATAGTGTTGACTTTTTTAAAAATGATCCATCCTGATCCGAACACATCCTGATCCAAACCTATATTGACCCAAACCCATATTGACCCAAACCCATCCTGACCTTTTTTTCTAAATGACCCATCCTAATCCAAACCCATCCTGACCCAAATCCATCCTAACCTAACAACCACCCAATTCAACCCACCCATTTTGCCACCTCTAAATTAAAATGATAGCTTTGTTCATTGACCTCAAAGTTTAGCTTTAAGTTTAAAGTTTAAAGTTTAGAGTTTAGAGTTTAACTTTAAGGTTTAGGTTTTAGGATATATTGTTTGACGAGTTCAATCGAAGTTCGTTTGATCCAATTTGAAGTGGCTAAAACTAGGGCTGTTCAGATATCACAACGCCTGAAACTCGCTCGGAACTCCTACGAAAAAAGCTTGAAAAGTTGCTTGTTCGATTTTGGCTTGATTGTAACGAGCCGAGCGGCTCGGTTTGGTTTGTATACGAAACGAGCATAGACAAAGGTAAGCTTGCCTGTTGCTTGCTCGGTTTCGCTCGAATTTTTTTTAATATAATTATCATATATTATATATATGTAATACTAGGTTATAACCCCGTGTATTACACGGGGTTTTACAATAGAAATTATATAATTTTATATGTGCAAGGGATAAAAATATTTGAACTATAAACAAACAAAGAAAAAAGAAATCGTAAGCTTTTAATTACCTACCAAGAATTTACCAACTATGATGAACTGTAGGAATGTCCATCTGGGCCGTTCCTTTTTTTCCTCTCGATATGAGCCGTTTGTTTTTTGGCTATTAATACCTTCTCCGTTCCTTTTTATCCTCTCGATCTGAGCCGTTCGTTTTTTGGCTATTAATACCTGGTGGAGATTTTTATCACAATGCAGATAGCGGTGGCCGTGGGGTTTGTCGGTGGGTTTCCGCCTGTTGTTGTCGGCAGGGGTGATGGCGCGGCCGGTGGTGTCTGCATGTCACCTCAGTTGGCGTTGTGTCGGCCGTCGGTGACGGCATGCTTAGTCGCGCCTCTGTGCCCCGATCTCGGTCCCGACATGCTTAGTCACGTTTCCGTTCTCCGATATCGGCAGCAACGGACGTTGACGACATGCTTGGTCGCGTTTTTGGGCTCCGATTTTGCCCAATCTGGCTGCTGGGTCGGCGGCGGCGGTTGGCGACGGCGTGCTTGGTCACGTTTTCGCGCTCTGATCTTGCAAACTTTTTTGGGGCTTTTAACTTTTTTGGGGTTTTTTTGATGATGGGGGTGTACGGGGGGTGTTTTACTCCGGCTGAACGTTCGCCCCTTGGTTCCACCGGTGTCTCCGGCTAAATGCTCGTACCTTGGTTTCAGTCGGCTGCAAAACCCCTATATGTATGTTGCTTTTTAAAGAGGGACTGTTCCCCATGGTTTAGGGTTTGGACGGCGGGTACAAGCCGTCATTGTTGTTCGTGGGGGAAGCCCATGGCCGTGGTCGTACTACGGTCGCTTCAATCTTTTCTCCACAGGCCGTCACCATGGCATCTGCTTTCGACTCTATTGCCGCTCCGCCTTCTCATTTTGGTTGAAGTGGAGCAGGCGGTGGTACCGTTGCCGTGGTCGGGGCCTGCATGGTCTTTTTTAGATGATCATCGTCTTGGGCACCAAGTGGTGACTCTTGTCATCTGTTGACAAATCTGTTTGGATTTTTAGATCTGAGCCCTATTTTGATTTTATGATGATGAAGATTCATCATCTGAGAACCCATTTGTATGTCTGTGTATTTTGAGGACTCATCTGAGATACGCCTGTAATCCAATTGAGACCGTGATGCAGAGGGGTAGATGTCTTCGTTGTTTTAGCGTGGCATCTTGGTGCGATGCAGCCGCAATGGAGCCGCCTTCCTGAGTCTCCAACCACCTTAACCGACTGTTGTCGGTGGCCTGTGCTGGTTCTGCTGTTTTGTTGACCATGTTCAACTGTTTTTCTGTATTCTTAAACTGTTATCTTGGACGTATAAAATTGTTTGCTCGATGATGATGTTCAAGCTACGTCTGAGGGTTATTTTGTTTTGGAATATAGTTATTTGTTGGTGAACTTGATTGTTTGCTTGATGATGATGTTCAGGCTACGTCTGAGAGTTATTTTGTTTTGGAATATAATTATTAGTTGGTGAACTTGATAATGGGTCTGGGGCGTCAGAAAATAAACACTAGTTAATTTAAATATGAATCATGAGTTTTTCTAAATTGAGATTTTGATTATGATTGTTGAGATATTTTTACAACAGTATGTGAGATTTATTTGAAAAGATTAGAAAGATATTTTGATAAATTTTAATATCAAAGGTCATATTAGTAATCTTAAGTGGTCAAATGGTTAATTTGATAATTACCATTTAGTTTAATAGGATAGAAGATTTGGACGGAAAAACATTTTTGTGATTAAATATGATACTAACACAAGGCATAAATTATAATCATTTATTATTATAGATGCGAGTTTATTTATTTATTTATAACATTACCATTTTAATTTACCAATTTATCATTGTCCCTTTTAATTTTTCAACTAAAAAAGTCATGTAGTCAAATGTCAACAACCCAAAATCTAAAATACCCTAAACGCAGTAACACATCCACTCACCACTCTACGAATTTACTTCTCATGGGGAAGGTTGTTGGATGGTCAAAGAAGAAAAGCCGGTATAGTAGACGTGGAAATGGTCGCAATAGAGGTGGTAATGTGGGTTTTACCGTGATTTTTTCGAGTTTAAGTTAAAACTTTATTTCTTTTAAGATTTCTATTTTGTTGAACTTATTTTCTATGTTCTCCTTTGTTACATTATTGAGTTTGAATTGTAACTTGGAACTCTTGAATAAATGATTAGTTTTGTATAGATTGTAATATGAAATTGAGCTAAACCGAGCAGATATGAACGCTTGATTATAAACCGAACCGAGTTAGAGCGAGCATTTTTCGCTCGAATTAGTAAATTCAAACTGAACCGCACCGCTCTGTTTGTAAAGGAACCGAGTTCAAACAGATCGGCATTCGGTTCGATTTGTTAATAATCCTAGCTAAAACTTCTTAACCTTTTTAGAAAATACTAATACTTCATATGGTGTTATGTCCTTTAATGCTCTTGTGGGTAAATAATTTAAAATATATACAGCATGACGAGCTCCTTCTACCTTTCCCTTAATTCATAATTATTATTATCTATCAGAAATTGTTAGTATGAAATACTGTTTACTAGTTATTAATTTGATGGTTTATTTAATAAATTATTATCAAACTGATATACAATCGTTTATAACTTCTAAAAGATTAAGTAGTAATTTGAAAAAGTACATCTGTCATATAAGTCTAACTAGTCTAACCACCTGTGTGTTACACGGATTGGAAAACTTAAATTTAAAATAGAGTAAATTACACATACGATACTTATGTTATGTTAAAATTTTAAATTTGTTACTTAAAGTTTAATATTTTTTAATATGATTCCTATTTTTTTCTTTTTCATCTATGGTCTGAAATTCTGTTATTCAACAATTAATAATATTAAAAATTATAAAAATGACATTTTACTCGCATCGACTATCCATTTAATTTACCTTTTAAACTATAGTATTATTTTTATTAAGGAAAGCTTTATATTCTTGTTTTTTCAAAGTTTTTATTATTGAATATTTTTATTATTTCATTATTAATATGTTTATTATATAATAAAATACGTTTTAAATACATGAATAAATATTTTATAATAACATAATTTATAAAATGTTTGCTTTAAACATGTTTAAACTGTCCATTTTTAAATGTTGTTCTTAAAACTGTTTAAAATTTTAAAAGTTTTTATAAAACTATTTGTTTTCTAAAGAATTTGTACTTAAACCATTTATTTTTAAATCATATTTAAAAAACAATCACTATTTTAAACATCTTTTTCAAAAACAATTCATTTTCAAATGACATTTTTAGTATTTTTTTAAGCGTTCAATAAACAAATAATTTTAAAAACAATATTTAGAAAATTGATAATTATAAAAATTACATTTAAAAATCAATGGTTTTAATAAAGAGGATAATGCTTTTAAAAAGTACCTTTAAAAATCAAAAAGTTTTAAGAGAGATATTTAAAAAATAAAAGTTTTTAGAGAAACATTTAAAACCTGAACATTCTAAAAATAATATTTTTTAAAATATTTTTTATTTAAATAAAAGTAAATTACATTGGTAAAATAGTCATTTTAATAAAAACTTAACATTAGTAACTAAACTAACAAAATAAAGACCATTGATAAAAGATAAATATAACATATAGGACTATATTTGAAATTTTAAAAGTTTAAGAAACAAATCTAAAATTTTGACCAAACTACAAGAACCATCCATGTAATTTACTTTTTAAAATAAATAGAAATATAAATTATCAGTTATTCTTATAAGCTTGTAATATTATGCATGTGAATGTCGATTAAATAAATATATACATGTAAATTAAATAAAAGAATCAAATACATAGTAAAACCATATTAATGTTTATAAATATCTAAAAATTTTATTGTATATAAATCTTTAACCATATTCAGTGACTAACTTCTCAAACTTATTAAATCATCTATTTAGAATATTCTCATGTATTATAGTATTCTGTAATTAAAAATATAAAAAATTAAGGATATATAGCAAATATGTTTTGTAAAATAAATATTATAGGAATAAAATAACAATTCTATTAGTTGAATAATATCTCATCCTCAACCACAATAAACCTAGTAAAGTAAGTTTCTATCTTATTATTATACATTGACTGTCTTCATATACGAATCATAGCGTGATATGTCAAGATCTCTTCATAAAGTTACTTTTGATACTGATAATATCCTGTTGAGTAAGATAATTTGATAGTTATTTCGTATATTTTTGAAAGATCTTTGATAGTGGAATAACAATAAACAGAAAATATTTGTTATATATATATATAATAAATAATGGTATTATGTTATATATATATAATAATGGTATTATGTTATATATATATAAATAATGGTATTATGTTATATAATGCAGACAAATATTATACGATATTACTAAAATATAGAAGATTTTCAAATTTTAAAACTATTAACCTAAAATACTCGAATTGATTCTTACCATTAGAATTTAAAATTTATGAACTACTTATGCTCCATTTGAATATTCAAAATGTTAGTTTTAAATTTTAAATTTTAACTAATTACGTTGTTATTTTTAGATAAAATATTGGATTGAATTGGATATTGAATTTGAATTTTAAGGTTTTTAAATTTCCGTTTCTAATATTAATTTTTAAAATCTAATTTTGGAAGTTGTTTAATTAGAAATTAAATGATATTTAAACATTTTCATTTAGAAGTATATTGCTAATAAACGTTACGTGACAATTGTATGATGTGAAGATGCAATGTGGCAATGTATTTTTTAAAATCTTGTCATGTGGCCAAAGCTCTTTTCATTTATTATATATAGAGATGTACCTCTAAGGGAATCTTTTTAATTCAATCTAACAACGTGTATAAGTAAAATAATATGTATTTTAGATTACTAACAAAATTTGTAAGTGTTATCTTCTTACTCTAATAAAAGGGTAAACGGGCGTGTCACGTGTCATCACCACATTCATTCTCATAAAACTTTTCCCGCTTCTCTCTCTTATTAAATAACCACATTAATTACTAATAATATTATTTATTTATTTTTACATTATAATTAGTTTTTAATAGATTAAGAAAGAGAATTTTCTATTAATGTTATTTCTGTAGAGATGGTTTTTTATAAAAATAATTTTTTTCTAAAAAATAAAACTATTTTTATGTAATATTTTAAAATTAGTTTTTTAAAGTAATTTTTTATAAAAAAATAAATTAAAATAAGGAGTTATAGTAAGGAAATTTTTAAAAAAAAAAAATTTAAAAAATTATTTTAAAATAAAATGTTTAATTTATCTTTGAAAAAAACAAAAAAAAAGTAAAAAATTTCATATTATTGTTTTATTACTTATAATTATTACTCATAAATAATTTCAATAATAACATGTATTAGTCTATCGTTTTATAATTAATAATTTTATTTCATTTAATATTTTATTCATTCAAAACTCGTGTAACACACGGGTTTAATAAAACTAGTAGTACTTATAATCAAGTAAATTATTTCCATATTAATAAGAGAAAAACAATTTGGATCAAACTGTTTAGAACTATGGGCCAAGGGTGGTTGGGCCGAACTATGTTTTAATGTTTGAGCGGTTTCTCCTTTGGTTTGAGTATAAAACTAAGGTGCCACCTCAATTAAAAAAACACTACAATTATCTAAAACACACAAAATGAATTCCAGAATTTAAACAGTAATTCCTACTATATTTTTTCATGTTGGTTTCAGATGCTATTGTCATATTTGATAGTAAACTCTTTTAATTGTTAACGGTAAGAGACACACATTCTTAAGATGAAATACGCAATCTGATTTAAAATACTCATGTTAGACACGAATTTTCAACCACAATGGCACTATTATCTTCTTTTGTCTTGGTTCGTTATCATATCTCGGTTGTGATAAAATTGTATTTTGTTTTTATTTTGAGTTGTAATTTATGTTAAATTATTTTCTATATGTTATGAATGTTAATCCCACATTTAGCATCTTAAAGATATTCATGTGATCCAATTTGCTAGTGCTGGGATATTGTAGAATCAATGAATTTAGACAGAGACACATTTTAACTAGGTGAAAATGTCATTGATGGTTAGATTAGATATCCGATGAACCATAAAATATTTTAAGTGTGTTTCCTTCCCCATTCATACCATGAGGCTCCATCAACATCCATAGAAAAATGAAAGCAAAACCTTACATAATTAACAATCAGTCAATCACTACACTTTTTTCTACTCAAATTCAAAACAATAATTTTATATAACTTATACCTTTTATATAGAAACTTATGTAGTTTTAACTACAAGCACACTTTGTGGGAACTCTATCTCCCCTTGCGGCTTCTTCAGATTTCCTCAATTTGACCTCGTTAAGAACCTTTGAAGCCCACTCTGCAAAATAAGTTGAGTTGTATCCGATTCTACCATTCTTATAGACGGACATACAACGACGGTCATCATCGGGAAAAGGGCATGGATCACCTTCGGTGTCACGCCATGCACCTTCGTGCTTCATCCCGGACCAACTGGCTATCCAATGATAGACAAACTGGCCGACACCGGCCAGCTTGAGCCAACCTTTGGGGAAGAACTCCATCACACTACTATTTCTGTCCATTAGAAAAAGGTTTGTTAATTGTGCACCATGTGGTGAAACCAGTATGTCCGTTGAAGCCATCAACTTCACCTGCATTTCTCATTCACAACCAAAAGTTAAGGAGAAAAATTGAAGAACTTTTGATATATAATTGGGAAAATATATACAAAAATTTGGAAACAAATTTAACAACTTCTAATCTTTACTAATAAAGCAAACTCATTTATCAAGAAATTACTTTTAATAGCATAACTAATTTATCAAGACATAAAGATAACAATTAACACTTTAAACGAGGGAAGAACACAACTAAAATGCACCTTTTGAAGTACTATATTGTTGATTTTCTAAAAGATAATAATAAAATAAAAGAGGTCAACTTTCAAATCAATAAGCAACTCTCTTTGAAGGAAGCTTAAATTTTTTATAAATAAATAATACTTGGTAAATTATGTGAGATCCTTCAACTCTAATCAAAGTGTCATATATTGATACTACGTACATCTCGTGTAATCCATGATTTAAATAAATTTACTGTTATATGACTAATAATATAATAAGTTATGTATTAAATATTGTGTATTATACGGATTGAATAAACCCATGTATTACATATATTTGAAAATTTAAAGTTGACATATTTGAAATTTTAATTATAAATTGTTATTAATTAAGATGATAGAGAGACCGAAAAACCAATTATTAGATGACCTAAAATAGTAACAAGTGACTAGATTTAATTTTATTTATTAGTATAGAGATTAGTATTGGTTAAATACCATTTAAATTACTATACACTATACATATAACTAAAGTGATTATATTAGTTAGCGTTATGTAAAATAATATTTGTAATGAATAATTACCTCTCATAAATTCTTAATCATTTTTTTTATATACAATTTAAGAATAAATTTGTCTAAGCCCATACAACCTTACAATCTACCATCATTATCTTTTGTAATATTTAACATATTAATTTGAAACCATTTTTAATAAATAGTATATATAAACAGCTAGCAAGGAATTTACCAACATGTAGAATAACAGATCCTACATAAACTATAAAACTAACCAAATGTCCTATAGCTTGTTACCTATATACGTACAAGATTAAACATGCGTATTTATTTCAAGTTAATCGGGGCTATGGGCGCTTTTGATCTAGCCTCTTGCTAGTTTTATTTTCAATGAAACATCATTTTGCTTATGTGAAATGCTTCATAATCATATAATCTACAACAATTTAAGCATAAAATACAAATAATTAAACGACGAACCTGTTCACAAACGGTAAGATTATTAGAATACGCGAGCTTCAACCTGCAACCCTCGACGTTCCTACACTCCCGTTCAAACACCTCGACGACGGCGGTCTCGTTCCTGAAGGACCTCGCCCCGGTCCTCATGAATAGCGTCATCCCGATCAGCTCACCACCGCCCCGATCCACCTCCACCCCGCACATCACCCGCGCCTTACACCGCATCACATCATACACCTCCATCCTCCTCTCCCGCGACATCCCCCCTCGTTATGCCTCATCACCACCGCCTCCTCATAACATGACACCACCACCCCATGATCATGATCACCACCATTATTAGTACTACCCTCGTAGTCGAACTTGTCGACGTTGAAGGGGCCGTTGAACGTGGCCTCCATGAGGGTGGTTAGCCACGGGCTCATCCCGGTTCGAACCTCGCCCCAGTGGTACAACACCCACCGGTGGGGGGCTGCACAGGAGTTCTTGAGGTGCCATGCGACGAAGGGGACGAGGGCTGACAAGCCGTGCCATATGTTGCCGTAGTCGTAGTGGTTGTAGGAGACGAACGTCCGTCCGTGGACCAAAGTGGCGTTTTTGGGGAGGAAGGAAGGGTAGGCGAGGGCGTAGTAGTTCCGTGATCCGTCGTGGTTGTCGTGACCCTTGATGCACAGGATCCGTCCGTCGGAGTTTGTAGATGGGAACTGCTGAAACTGGACCTCACCTGGCTCTTGTGTGTCGTAAAGGGAGCTCATGAACCACGTGTGGCCCACCAGGGCCGCGTTGGCGAACCGGAGGTCTTTCAACGGGAGGAACGTGACGGATTCCCGAAGCATTTCACCCATTGCACTGCAGGTCAGATTGATTGACGTACATGAGGTGGAGGACTGATCATTGGTGTTATTTGAGAGTTTTTCTTGCCAGACGTTGTGGAGGAATGACAAGGAGGACTTTGGGGATGATGGTAATGGGGTTTGGAGGATTTTGATGTGGAAGAGGATGATCAATAAGGTCACGCACGTGGAGCACAGGTAGATGGAGAGTTTTGGGGAGAAGAAGGAGGGCGGTGGTGATCGGCTGGCCGTGGCGGTTGCGGTGGCGCGTGGGGAGTGTTTTTGGTAGAGTGGCATCTCCGATGCGGTGGTGGTGGTGGTGGTGGTGGTGGAGTACTTGTGGTGGTGGGAGGGTAGTAAGGTCATGTTATGGAGTGAATAATGGGATCGAGTTTGTAGAGTTGGAATAGTTTTATTTAATGAAGTTTAAAGGAAGCGTTAAAAGTGCACTCATTTAGCTTGAAACGGGATGGATTTTTATACTCATTTTCTTGCTTTATTTTCTTGCTTTATTTTCTTGCTTAAAAGAATAAGATTGTTGTGAATGTTGTAATATTATTCATTCGGAGGTGGAATGAATGTGAAAATATTCAATTGTATAGTCATTAGATATATTTTTATAGGAATTTGACGTAGTTTTTCAGGCAAAAAAGCACTATATTATTCAATAAAGTAGTGATTAAATAAAAAAAGCAAGAAAAAGGGGGAACTTCCATGATCCTTTCGCAAGTCATAAGTGGTACACCTTTACGTAAGTTGATTCAAACGGGTAGCTATTCACTGGATTTGATTTTGAAGGAATATATAATATCATCAAAATTCCACTCATATAAAAAGAATATTCATTTTGACCAATATCACTTGATGCATTATCCTATCTTATCTTATTAGTAAATTGTTGCTTGGTCACAATTGTTAATCTTTAATCAGAAAGTTTTATTTATAAATTTGGTCACAAAGTTGAATTAAACGGTGATCAGCTTTACCTCATTAACATCCACAATTTTTATATAATTTTTTTAAGTTAACTACATGAAATAAAAGGTATCCAACTAAACACATTTTAATTATATGTATACTTTTACAGTTTGTTCAAACGTTGACGCTTATGCATATATATAGCACTAGAATTTGCTCAAGTTATTTTCAGTTGTACATCTAGCATTACAAACCAATTAAGCTGTTTCACATATTACAACACTAACTTGTTCAAGAGTTATTCAGATCTTTTTTCACCCAACAACATTAATCTAGACTCAATCATTACTTAATGTTTTCATGTTTTCTACTATCAATGGACAAGAATAGTCATTTTTTTCATGAACATGTACAGGATCGGCAACAAGGTGGTCATATCTAGGGATTTAGCATCGCGGGTAGCATTGCAACAAAAACTGTTATTCTTTGCGTTATAGTTGTCAACATTATGTTTAAGTATATGATACGAACATTTTTTGAGAGTAACCATGTTATGTAAAGAATATATTTACATATCTTTTTTAAGTTCTGTGTTAACTATTTAAAATTTTGGACATGAAACTATATTAATCAATAGGATTAAATTTTGATTTGCATATTTTAAAGTTGAACTCGACACTTTTAGAATTTGAGAGGTGTAATTTTGGTAGTCATCAACCAATGTTTTAGTTTTTTCCTTTTTTTAAATGGTGCTTGGAACTATCTCCGATACCCAAGTGAGCCTATCATGATTTTGATGCTTCACTTCTGACTCACCCAAGAAGATCAGTAGTGAGGAAACCCATCAATATAAAAAACCACTATTAAGTTAGGTTTTGAACCTGAGACATAAAAGATCCCAAGTTTAACAATTACCCCATACTATTGAAGGACGATATAGTTTTTAAGAATGAGCCACATGCACAGTATCTAAAGTTTAAAATTTATAATAAATTTTAAAAATATAGATATACTTATTCGTGCATACAGATCTACAAAAGCAAAGTTTCATTTCCATATTTTAAAATAAAAAATGTTTAAAATAGTTCTTTAATTAGTACGGGTAAAATAAGGGCAAAGGCTTCGCGTAACGAATGCAATAATATTTGGGATTCTTTTTCAAATAGAAGCGAAGGAATAAATTTCTATAAATTGGATGTTATTTTAATTTGTTGAGGTTGTTACTTGTTCCTTCATTTATATATCTAATTATTAAAAGGATTATTTGACTACTATAGTATTTTGTAAGTTTTACGACACTCAAATGATAAAAAGGAAAGTTCTTTAGCAGGGCAATGCAATGATAATAATAAAATAGGTTCTAAATTTATCTTGAAAACCATATTTTTATTTTTAAACTTTAGGAACTAATATCAGAGCATTCACAACCCGTGCCCTATAATCATGTGAGTGTGTTTGGTATATTATATGGAATGATTTGAGTGGTTGTGAGTGAAGGAGAGAGAAAATGTTATTGTGGATTGGTATATTTGAAGAATCACTGTACAATCCTCATAAATTTTTTAATATTTTTGAAAGTGGTTGTGAGTGAAGGAGAGAGAAAAGGTAATGAAAAAGGTATAAAAATATATTATTTAATTGAAAGGAGAGAGAAGAAGTAGTGATTTTTAGTGTAATTATATGGATAAAGATAAGGAATGGACTGTGAATGCTCTCAACCACATATGCAAGTCACATGTCACTTTCATCTTCTTTTAAACGTTCATAATTTTTTTTCACGACATTATTTTTTCAAAAAAATTTCACCATTAGTTTCAGTATTTTTTTATCTTTCCAACGCCTACAATATTGATATACTGCAAGATCGGGTGAAGGGTTTATACACTTTACAACACAACAACATAAAGAATAGAGTGTGAAACAACACTTAACAATTTAAATGGGGAACTGGTAAACTCAGTTTAGAGAACTAAGAAACACAAGTGTAAATGAGATAGAAACTAGAGCAACACACAAGCAGTTGGTTTTCAAGGTTGATATATATTGATCTCTAGTTCCTTACAAATGGTTTACAAAGTTCTCCTTAACTTATAAGTTACAAGGACCAGAAAATACTTATACTACAACCTACAGTCCGCTATACTTTGAAGGCCAGCTAGATACATGATCTACACAACAAAATCCATGTAGAGTCAAAAGGCAGATTGCCTTTTGACTAGTGACTATGACATGCCATAGCTCACATCCTAATATATTACAAAAATGATAAAGTACATAAAGTGGAAAGTTACAGACTCAAGACTTCAATGTACAGTTTACCAAAAGCATGGACCTTTTCACCAACTCATGAAAGGTTGGTGACTTATCAGAGTGACAGCGGAAAGTGGTTCAGCTTTAGGTAAAAAGTACATCAGATAAAGCATGTAATATAAAAGTATTCGGAAGAAATCTGTCTTCAATGGTTGGCTTCGGAAGACTTTGTCCTTGAAGCTTCAGAAGACTTCATCTTTTGGCTTCAGAAGATATTGGTCTTGCCTTCGGAAGATTTCACACTTAGAATAATTTCTAAGGCAGTGTCAAACTTCCGAAGCATTCCACTTCAGTACACTTGTGCATGCATGCAGGAGAGACTTTAGGTGTTTGGGTTGCATCAACCTTACCAATAACCTTACAAACTCCCACTAGGCAACACTTGAAGACTTCAGATGTTGACAGTCCTCATTATGATGATGACCATCCCCTTCTTTATGAGATGATCATGATCACTCAGACTCTCATAGTATCTTCTCATGTCAAAGATATCATGTAGAGGTAGATTGAGCATATCCTACCATGTGTAGGCATGTTCAACACCTTGATCTCATATGACATGCCATCTTTCTGGATTTGTTATGTATGTCCAAGATAAGATGGGTCTTCCTGATGCCAGAGGAGCTGCTTGAATTGGAGTTGGTGGAGCATCCTCTTGTTGCACATCCTCAGGATGTTCTGATTCATCCTGAGGTTTGGAGGTGCATGTTTCCTTCTTCTTCTTCTTTGACTTTGGTTTGGAAGCCATCCTTTTCCTCCTCTTTAAACTTTTTAACTGAGAAGACTGGTCTGCAGCACCTGATTGATCTTCTTTGTCTTTCTCAGTTGGGTCTTCCTCTCTCACAGGTTCAGATTGAGAGGGGACAGATCCCTGCTGTGGATCAGAAGTGGAAGCTTGCTGAGGTTCAGCAGGAGGTTCAGGTTGTGTTGTCTTAGGTGTTTCAACCTTAACCTTCACTTTCTGAGGGACCTGACTTGGTGGGGAGTGTAAGTCAACAAGTTCACCTCTTTGGATCTTCTGCTTGATTACCCTGATGTGCTCATCCATAGTGGATAGAGACATGGGACCAAGTCTCCTTCTGGAGAATCCATACAACTTCAAGAAGCTCATCATCTTCTGCCTATCAGCAGACTTTTTCAAGTTTTCATGGATGATAGCTCTTGATTTTACAGCTTCTTCCCTTAACTTCCTTTTGGTGATCTTTCTTTCTTTGGCTACATCAAGTTCAAGTTATTTGAGGTACTCAAACTCAATGTAGTCAAAGGATAAGGGAAGAAGTGTATCAGCTTGATAGAGGCCTGTGGCACTCAGGTAGTTGATCATGTTGAGTGTATCCTTCTCTTTATCTACCTGAGGTTCTTGTGGAGCCACCTCGATATGAAAGACGACCAGCTCTACAACTTTTAGTATCCTCTTGTTCATGAGATTCTTGAACTGGTGAGAGAGTAGGTATATGCTTGTAGAGTCTCTTCTTTCTTCTTTCTTCTTTGATTTTCAGAAGTAGCTCCGCGTCCTCTTCTTCTTTTCTCTCTTTTGATAGTTCCATCATCCTGAGTATTTGGTCTGGGGGCAACCTTGATAGCACTTTCCATGAGTCTTGCAGACCCAGTAGAGGAACTTTCTCTCTTTAGCTTCCTTTTTCTCTCTCTCTCTTCTCCTCCTCAATATCCTCAGAAGTTAGTTTTCTTTTTCCTTTGTCACTTACAAACCTTTGTGACTCAGGGTGGAGAGAGCTTTGGCCTTCATTGCTTGGTGTAGCTTCCAAGATCTGGACAGAGATAGGTCGAGATGCAACTTCACCGGCAGGTGTCTCATCAAGGGTTTGAACCTCTGCAGCAGTTGACGGTAAGACAGGGCTTTCAGGTTCTACCACTGGGCCTTCAGTCAAGGTTTTCCCTTTGAAGCTAATCTCAGGGTGTACCTCAACATCCAGTTGACCAATGGTATTGCCTGATTGCCTTTGCCTTCTTTTGAGGATAAACTCTGCAGTGTTCCTATCTTGAACTCTTTGAAGAATAAGAGTTCTTCTAGCAGTATCATACCTCCACCCAAAAATATGACTTAAAGTTGGTGGGGATGATACAGCTCTTGGGATGCCTTTCTCAAATAGACTCCTAATGACTGAGTTTATACTGTCAACATCAATATGATCTTGAGAAAGTTGCTGAGTATGCACAACTGCAAGTGAGGATGGTGAGTCCTCAGTGTCCATACTCCCTGAGGAACTCGCAGGTTCTGTGATTGTAATGGCTTCCTCCCCCTTTTTGGTAGCATCACCCTCTTGCACAGGTGAGCTAGGAGTTAGGCCAATTACATCCACAGGTTCTTGTGTTCCTGGTTGAGCTGCTCTTAAGGGTTTCCCAGCTAGTTGTTCCTTGAGATGAGATATCTCAAGTTGCTGATCATTGACCCTGTGTTGCAAGGTAGTCACTTGAGATCAAGGTGACTAACCTTGGAGACTAGATAGGTGCATATATTTGACAATTTTTGCACCTTTAGTCTCAGATTCCTCTCATCTTCATCAGAATAATCACTGGGGATTAGAGAATTGGAGCAAGGTCCTCTTCCTTATCACCAGCATAGTGTTCTTGGCTGTTGGATTTCTTCTGCTCAGTGACAGCTTCAGTTGAAGTGTTAATGGACTGAGTTGCCATGGTTGAGGTCTGAATGATATAATCACTTGCTGAAGTGAGAGCCTCTTCCATGTGGATATCCTGAACAGGTTCAGAAGTATCCACCTCAGTGATAGGTGACTGATGTGGGCTAGACCTAGTTGACTCAGGAGCACTCATCTCCATTTGAGAAGTGGTGTAGTAGGGAGACTCATGGAACTCACTGGCATCTAAGTCCTCATCAGTATAGAACTCAAGGTTGGGAATTGGTTGGTTTAAATCTAAAGGCTGGAGATGGTAGCTATCCCCTGAAGGTTGTTCACTTGAGTGTTGAGACTCAGGGTGAAGCCTTAAGGCTGTTAGGCTTGTGAGCTCATCAGGCTGAGCATGAGGAACCTCAGCACTGATCTTTGAAGTAGTAGGAGTGGTTTGCTCCTCAGGGGAAGTGGGAGCTCCAGTGTCTACTTCCTCCTATATAGGTGAGTATATGGGGGTCTGCACAGACTCAATAGTTTGTGCAAGGGTTCGTTTGTGTTTTCTTTGGTAGGTGAGGGTGATTTGTGGTTGTTTTGGTGGTTGGGATGTAGAAGGTGTGGGTTCAACACTAGCTTGTGTTGCTAGATTGTCACCTTGAGCAATGAGCTCCAACATTTTTGGGACAAGGGCTGTTTCTACCCCTGAGAAGCCAACAGTTGGATTCTTTAAGATTTTAAAGATGTCGGGCTTCATCTGTCCTAATTTAAGAATATTACCTGTTTCCCTCAACTATGAGCCCAGTTCACAGTTAAGAATGTATTGAACATATCTAGGAAACATGTAATACTCTAAAGAGTCTACGTTTGCTATCAAATTTGTATAAACAAATTGAGAGTGCCTGAACTTGACCCCCTGAACCATTCCATATACTATGAAGGAGAGATCTTCAGGAATCTGGTCCCATCCTCCATGCTTGTTGGACAAGATGTGGATGACCACATGAAGAAGGTACTTCCACTTAGATGAGACCTTCCTTTCCTGAAGGTCTTTACAGAAAAGTCTTCTTCATAGCCTATCTGCTCAAAGGAATGATTTACAGCTTCCTTTGGGAAGAACACCTCACCTTCTTCATCACCCAGCTGAAGATGAGTGTTGATGATGGCCGGAGTGATGAAGACTGTTCTCCCCTGCACTGTGACAGACAGTGCCTTCTCCCCATCCATAATGACTTCTTGGCAGGT
The DNA here is from genome assembly GCA_024085815.1 of Flaveria linearis. Lineage (NCBI taxonomy): Eukaryota > Viridiplantae > Streptophyta > Magnoliopsida > Asterales > Asteraceae > Flaveria > Flaveria linearis. Next base: position 67,075 of record JABSNV010001023.1, read on the forward strand.
CTTCCAAAACTCAAGCAAATGATCCTCATAAAAAGGAGGATCAATGGTAAGGGAGGTGAAGTAGTTAGATAAAGCCAAGAATTGGCATACCTCTGAGAAAATGGATCTTTCTCAAAGTTTAACAGTGCAACCTGATTATATTACCTGTGTAACTGCATAGAAAAATCTGGGTCATTTCGTCTGTTAAGGTTGGCCATTTTGAGTAAGCTTAAGGTGAAGGAAGGATGAACGAAGGTGGTTTTAGAGAGAAATCTAATATTTAGGTTTGGAGAGAATATGAAGATGATAAAAAGAGGGGGAAACCGACAGGGTTTATGTGTGAAAAGGATTTGAGACAAAGTTAATGAAAGATGATAAACTTTGAAATCTGGAAAACGAACCCACCTCTGAAAAAGTAGTTTTCTTTTTTCTCAAAAAGTGATTTTCATGGAAATCGAAAATCTTCCGAAGGTAAATTGTCTTCGGAAGATTTAATGAAAAAGCTTCCGAAGCCAAAATGACTTCGGAAGAATTTCTCAAAGAGTTTTGACAAATTTTCTTCGGAAGAGAATTTTAAACTTGGATGCTTTGTTCAACGGAAAACATATAAGTGCCTAAGAGAGTTTTAAGCTTCGGAAAATATTTCAGAAATTTCTTCCAAAGGCAAATTTTACTTAGACAGTTATTTATCTTGAAGATATAATTTTCTTCCGAAGATAAAATCAAATCTTTCGAAGGATCAAGATTTGTCAAAAATCTAAGAAAAACTCTTCAAAAAGTTTTTATCCATAGAAAACATGAGCTTATGAAGGTGATAGACTAGACAACTTAGGACACACAGATTTTAAGAAATAAATGAATTAGTTTTAAGAAAAAGCTACTCAAAGTTATCATCCCAATAGCTGATATAAGATACTTAAATCTCTGTTCATCAAAGGCTTTGGTTAACAGATCAACATATTGTTCGTTTGTGTTAACTTTAACTAGTTTAATTAACCCCTTTTTAAAGTTATCTCTAATTAAATGATACCTGATGTTTATGTGTTTTGTCCTGGAGTGCTGCACAGTTCTCTGTGATAGAGATAGCATTGTTGCTGTCTATGTAAATGGGAGTCTCTTTGAAGTTAAAACCATAGTCAAGCATCTGATTCTGAATCAAAGCACTTGAGCACAGCAGCTTGCAGCATCAATTTATTCAGCTTCAGCAGTTGATGCAGTGACACAGGATTGTTTCTTGCATTGCCATGAGACAACCCTTCCACCAAGGAACTGACATCCCCCAGATGTAGACTTTGTAGTCATATTGCAACCACCATAATCACTATCTGTATATGCATACAGATTGAAGTCAGAATTCTTGAGATACTAAAGACCAGGTGTTGAGGCACCTTTGAGGTATCTTAGAATTCTCTTGACAGTGATGAGGTGAGACATCTTGGGGTTGGCTTGATATCTTGCACAAATACATGTGACAAACATGATATCAGGCCTGCTAGCTGTAAGATACATAAGAGACTCAATCATAACCCTTAAAGGTGTTCATCCACACACTCCCCCTCAAGATCAGGCCCAAGGGAGTGGTTTCTTGCTATGGGTGTCTTAGCAATCTTACAATCAGCTATGTTAAATCTTTTGTTATACCAAGCACTCATTTCAAATATGTCCTTCATCAGCTTCTCAAAGTCTTTGCAGAGCCTTGGATTAGTTGAACCAAAGATGATGTCATCTACATACACTTGAACTAGCAGTAAGTCATTTCCCTGTCCTTTGATGAAGAGAGTTCCATCTATAGTACCCTTTCTGTATCCATGCTTACAGAGATACTAAGATAGAGTCTCATACCACTTTCTTAGTGCTTGGTATAGCCCATAGAGAGCCTTATCAAGCTTGCAGACATAATCAGGATGATCAGGATCTACAAAACCAGGTGGTTGTTTGACATACACCTCTTCATCAATCACCCCATACAGAAAAGCACACTTGACATCAAGTTGATAGACCTTGAAGTTCTTGGATGCAACAAAGTCAAAGAATATCCTAACAGCTTCTAGTCTTGCTACAGGAGCAAAGACATCAGTGTAGTCAATTCCTTCTTCCTGTGTGTATCCTTGAACAATTAGTCTAGCTTTGTTTTTTATGACAATACCTCTATCATCTTTCTTATTCCTAAATACCTATTTGGTTCCTATAGTAGTCTTCCCATGAGGAAGAGGACATAGGTTCCAAACATTCTGTCTCTTGAATTGAAGTAGCTCCTCTTGCATGGCTTCAATCTAACTTTCATCCTTCAGAGCCTTATCAACGTTCTTGGGCTCTATCTGGGACAAGAAACAAGAGTGAAGACAAACATTTGCTTCATGGGTTTTTCCTCTTGTTCTTACCCTAGTGTCAACATCTCCAATGATGTTTATGGTAGGATGAGACTTGTGGATCCTTAGCTAAGGGACCACAGCAAGTTGTTGAGAGAGATCTAAATTAGAGAAATTTAGATCTGGCATAGATGCTTCTTCCACCACTTCAACAAACTTATCAAGAGACACTTGATCCAATAAGTGTGTGACATCATTAATATGTTCATCTATGGAGTGGTTATCAGCATCAAGAAATTCTTGATCACTGTCACCACCACCATCATCTTCTTCTACATTTGATGTTTCTTTATTTCTCTGTTGAGCGTCTGAGTTGGAACTTGAAGGCATCTCAGATGTATCAGCTGAATTTGTCATTGTTTTGCTAATATAAACTTCATTTGCTGAATTAGTTACAACTGGAGTTGAAGATGTGTAACTTGAAGGTCTTCTTAGCTCAAATCTTGGACCAGAATCACTTGGAGGTAAAATGTCTGTAGACCCTGAAACATTCTCACAAGATTTGTTAAAACAGTGGGTAACTAAATCAAGATCAAATAGCCAATCCGGACCAGAACCTTTCACACTGGGAGTATGCTCATTGAAAGTCACATTGGCTGACGCCTTAACTACTCTAGTTCTGAGATTGTATACTCTATAAGCTTTAGCTTGAGAAGAGTATCCAATAAAGTGTCCATCATCTGATTTCTCAGCAAACTTGGCAATTTGATCTTATGGTATTCAAGATGTTGCATGGACATCCAAATGACCTAAGAAAACCAATGAAAGGTTTTCTCTTGTGCCAAAGTTCATAAGGAGTCTTACCATGAGTCTTAACCACTAAAACTCTATTCTGCACATAGCAGGTAGTGTTGACTGCCTCTGCCCAGAAGGTGATGGGCAGTTTAGAGTCAGACAACATAGTTCTTGCAGCCTCAATCAGTGTCCTGTTTCTCCTCTCAGCAACACCATTTTGGTAAGGAGTCCTGGGAGCACTTGTCTTGTAATACCCTTTTCATCACAAAATGTATCAAGGATTTGGTTCTTAAATTTAGTTCCTTGATCATATCTTATGGTTTTGACCTTGTGATCATATTGATTCTCAATCCTTAAGATGAAATTCTTTAGAATCTCAGGGGTCTCATCATTAGTTCTAAGAAAGAAGACCTAAGTGAATCTTGTAAAGTCATCTATGATCACCAGACAGTAAGAGGTCCTTCCTATACTCATTACACTAGTGGGGCCAAAGACATCCATATGTAACAAGTGTAGGGGTGTAGTGATGGAGTTTCTTTCCTTAGGCTTGTGAGATACCTTATGTTGCTTCCCTTTTAGGCATGCAACATAATGGTCATCACTTGTAAACTCTTTGTTTGACATTTCAGTTACCAAATCATTCTTAATTAGCTTATTTCTTGAAGTTTACATGGCATGTTCTTTTATGCCAAAGAAAAGACTCATTACTATTGGCTTTAGATAGAAAGCATGAAACTTCTCCTGAGGGAGATGTTTCTTACAGGTCCATCTTATACATGTTCCCTCTCCTGAGGGCTCTAAGCAGGATATGCTCATGAGGAATAATCACCCGGGCTTGAGAACATTGCACTCATGCTCAGTAAAGAGCATGTTATGACTCTGATCACAAAATTGGGATACACTCAGAAGATTTTACCCAAGCTCCTTGACAAAGTTTACCTTCTCAATACTGAGCTTACCATTTGTGACATTGCCCCTTCCAGAAATGTAACCTCCATCATCTCCTCCAAAAGCAACTGGTCCTCCATCAATCCTTTCAAAGTTCTGGAGTAGTGACCTATTGCCTGTCATGTGCCTGGAACAGCCACTATCAATCCAGACATTTTTGTTTGTCTTGAGTTGTTCCTACATAAAGAGAATGATTAGTTACATTTAAAAACCTAAGCCTTATTGGTCTTGGGCTTATCAAAGGAAGTAGAAGGTAATGAAATAGTAATAGATCCTAAGTTGTGCTTTGAGGTTCTCTTGCTGTTGTTGATAGAGAAGTTTTAGTCACTTGGTCTTTACTTGACTTCCACACCACCTTTGGAAGTTTGGACTTGACCTTCAACACTTCAGAAGCTTTTGAGAATTCAGAAGTTTTGAGGACTAGACCTTTGAAGATCCTGCTAACACTGCAGAAGACTTTAGTGATTCGGAAGTATCCATTTATTTCGAGACCAAATTTTCTTCCGAAGGCAATTTTCCACTTGCCTTCTTCTTTCCTTTGGAGCTCCCGAAGGAAACAGATTTTCCTTTTGAAGCTGAATTCTTCTTAGATCTCTTGGGAGTCTCTTTCTTGGTCACATGAAGAGTACTCTTTGGATTGTGTGGATAATCCTTAGCAAGATGAGAGGTACTTTCACACATGACACATTTCATCTTTTTCTTCCCAAGAGTTTTCTTCTGAGAACAAAGCTGAATTTGATCACTTCCCTTCTCCACCTTCATCTTTGCAGATGCTGAGACAGTCCCTGTGGGTTAAGGACTGTTCTTGGAGTTGGATGGTTTAGGCTATGTAGCAGTGGTACACAACAGATCAGCCTTCTTCTTGATGCTGAGATGATTTGAACATGAACCAGAACTCTTGGTATAATAGTTAAGGTTGATGTCTTCAGTCTTAACCATGTCAAACCATGCAGAAATAAAGACTTGTTTCTGCTTAGAGTTGAAAGTGGCCTTGATCTCTTGAGCCCTCCTAGCCTTTCTCTTGCTCTTTCTGATCAAGTTCTTCCTTATAGACTTGGTCATCCCAGGCTTCCTGCTCTCCTTAGATGGATAGTGACCCTTCTTAGAATACTCCTTTTCACTCTTCTCAGAGGAATTCTTCACTACCACTTCTTCATCCTCTTCACTCAAGGGGTCTATGTGAGGAAGCTCATCTTCACAAGTTCCACACCTAGGTGATCTTACAAACAAGATTATGTGCGGAGGAGCTATCTCACTAGATCTCAGTCCCTACTTATTTTTATTACAAACTTTTGCATGCAAGGATGAGGATATAATGTTCTTGAAGGTCTCTTCTTCAAGAACACATTTTTCTACCCTGGCTTTACTGATCACAAGCTCAGCCTGACATTCAGTTAACTTAGTTATGAGATCCTTGATCTGAGTCCTGTAATTTGTATGCTCATGTTTTAAAACTGAAATGGTTTTCTCTAAGTCCTCTATCTTTAACTTATAATCATTTTCAGTTTTTCTAAAATCAGATTTCAAGATGTTCAAGGACTCAAGATCAGATCTCATCTCTAAGTTATACGACCTGTATCTATTGACTTTAGCAATACATTCAGGAGTACAAAGATGTTTCAATACCTTGGTTTCATCATGGTCAGCCATCAATGCTTGGTTTAGAGATGCATCTTACACCTGAAAGCTCCAGTCAAAGCCTCCTTCTTCAATAGCAACTGTAGCTTGCTGCTTTGGCTTCTCATTCTGGGTAGCTTTATCAGTGTAGCTTTGTCTGGATTGTACTTGTCCACCATTTGTTCTTGGTGCTATGCACTCCCTATCAAAGTGACCCATCAAGTTATAGTTGTAACACTTAACTTTGCTTTTATCCAACCCAAACTTTCCACTGGCTGTATTGTTGGAAAACTTCCTTCATGTCCTCTTGTAGAACCTCTTGGCTCTATGAGTGAGAAGAGCCATTTGCTGGACTATCTCCATGTACTCCATGTCATCTGGATGGATACAGTCCAGGTCTTCAAGGGTGAATAGGAAGTTGCCACAACTTTCATCAGAAGACACAAAGGCTTGAGAAGAACTTGTCTCTTGGAATGGGCTTCCTTGAGTATAGTTCTCCCTTGGTGTCTCCGGGAAGGTGATGAAAGGACTCTTTTGTGAGATGTCAGGGTAGTATATGAGATGATGTTGGGGTTCTATGCTATCCCTTTCAGTCACATGAAGGGCTGAACCCATTTGATTTCTGGAGTCACCACATGAACCTTGCATGTTCATTTCCATCTGGTATCCACTCAGAATGCCATACAACTCTGTCAGAGTGAGAGTCTTGAGGTTCTCATTTCTCTTGATTACAACACAATAATGTGTCCATTGCCTAGGAAGAGAGGACATAAACTTTCTTACAATGTCCCTGCTCTCAAGAGTTACTCCAACATCCACTAGGGTATCCATAATGTCAACATACCTGAAGTATTGTTGGGTCATGGTCTCACCTGTTTTGAAGGTGAAATTTTCAAACTGTTGCTTCAGGAGATCCTTCTCGTTCTCCTTGGTTTCAGTAAACCCTCATACATTAGTTTCAATGCATCCCACAGCTGCTTAGTTGTTTTGCATTTCTTGAAACCTCTGTATACAGATTTTGGAAGAGTAGTCTGAAGGGCTGTCATGGATTTTTGATCAATTTCTACTCTCTTTCTATCTTCTTCTGAGTAGTCAGTCACGTCCTTAGGGATCATATCACCTCTAGCAGCAGTTGAAGGAGTTTTTGGTATGTAAGGTTGTTAGATCTAGAAAGAACAGGTCTAGATCATTTTGTATAGGCTTAGAACTTTAATCAATACTTGTGATAAATGAGTGTAAATGACTATCATTATGTATGCATTGAATGTATACGTTAACCCATATGTGTTGTTTGATGTATATGATGATAGACAAAAACAATATACATGGTGAATTGCTGTAATTGACTGTGTAAGAAACATCTACGGATGATCAATACTTCTAATCCGTAGATATGTTTCTTACAAGTCATCCTTTGTGTCTACGGATGAACATCATCAAGGATTACTTGATGAAGATTCCTACGAAAGACAAGGTTCCTATGGAAGAACAAGAGTTCCTGCGGAAGACAAGATTCCTACGGAAGACAAGGTTCCTACGGAAGAACAAGAGTTCCTGCGAAAGACAAGATTCCTGCGGAGGACAAGAACACTTGTATGATTTCCACCAGTCAACAAGTCGACAAGTCATTAACAAATCCCAAGAGATCCGGTGTTTCCTTAACTGACTCAAAGTGCCTATAAATATGAGTCCTAGGTTTCACCTCAAAAAATAACAATAAGCAATATTACGGCTGTCGAATATCACATCACCTTTCAACCCTAGCCGCCGTCAAATCAACAACAACATACGATTCAAGATTCATTGTTCATAGGATTCTTAATTATTCTTTTGTACTCATTATTGAATATTAATGAAATACATTTGAATTAATTCTTATGTGCATATTTACTGTGTTTTCATAATTGTGTTCATCACAATTAAATTCAAGTTTTGATATTAATCATCAATTAAAAACCAATTAAACAACAGTTAATGACCATTCTGCATTTATTAACTTATCGTTATTTTAATACTTATAATTCCTGAATTGAGATCCTTGAATTCACAGGTGGTATCAGAGCCAAGTGCTCATTGATTTAGATCAATTGATCTATCAGTATTAAAATTGTTTAATTGTCTTTTTAAACAATTAATTCAGTGACTTATCTTTCAGCAAGCACTCTCTCATTGCTTGATTGACTTAGATCTCTATTCAAATCAATTGAATACTAGATCTGAGTCATTGATAGATCTGTCTACTTTAACAGTTATAGTTAAATCCATAAAATTTAACTAAAATGAGTACGTTTGGTGAATCATACCAACCCCCAAAGTTGGAAACAGAAGCTGATTTCAAATCCTGGAAAATCAAGTTCAGGAATCATGTGAATTACACTGATTCTGACTTGTGGGAATCAATCACTGAAGGTCCTTATATTCCACCCACACTTGGGACGGATTACAATGATAAGAATCAACCAATTAGCACTAAAGATCTGTCACCCGATGATGTCAAAAAGGTCAAAGTTGATATCAAAGCATACAGTTTGCTTAGTATGGCTTTACCTGCAGAGATATTGATCAGGTGTGAGAACTACAAAACAGCAAATTCCTTGTGGAAGATCCTCATACTCTCTGTGAAGGGAGTGTGAAATTAGAAGCATTAGGAAAGACACCCTCTGGTCACAATATGAAACCTTTCATCATGTTGAGGGTGAATCAATTCCTCAACAACTCCACAGACTCATGCAACTAGTAACTGAGATGAATATCTTGGAGTTGAAACATACTAATGAGGAATTAAACAAGAAGATGCTCCATACTTTATCTGAAAGTTGGAAGCAAATTGTCTCCATGTTCAAGAACACTATAGATCTCAAGACAACTGGTCTAGACACACTGGTTGCAAAGGTAGAGGCTCTTAAAATGGATGAAAAATCAAGAAACAAGAGTGTGAGAACCCATGCCTCTCCTTATCACTTCAAAGAAACAAAAAATGCTAGAAGTGCATTTATTTCAAACAATGATAGTGATAACTCTTGTACTTTGAGTGATGATGAAGAGGAAGTTAGTTTCTATGCTTCTAAACTCTCAAAGAAATCATCTCAAAGTAAAAATGGTAAAGATAAAGGAAGAACTGCTGATAGAAGAGATACAACTGCAGCCACAGCAAAGTCTTCACAATAGAACGATCAATCAGAACCAATCACTGTGATATTAGATTCTGAAGAACAAAAAGCAGCTTTTGCAGCTTTTAGTTCAAGTTTTCAAGCATACCTAGGAAGCTCTCTAACTTCAGCAAATATCTGTCAGTAAGACTTAAAAGAATTAGATCCTGATGTAGTTGAGAAGATGGATCTTCAATGGCAGATGGCAATGATTGCATATAGAGCCAAGCAATATCTCAGAAGAAACAAAAACTTGGCTGTAGCCAGCAAAACATAAAAGATTGGTGTTGACAAGTCAAAGGTAAGATACTTTAAGTGCAATCTCTATGGACATTTCTCTAGAGAACGTAATCAACACTCAAATTCGGAGATGAGACAACATCAGTAGCATCAGCAGCATCAGGCTCAACCTCATCAGCAATCAACCTCTCAAATATCTCTGCTCAGACAACCTCAGCAGACAAATACATCCCCACCAGCCACAAATGAATCAGAAGGACCAAGTAACTCAAACGAGTCGGGGCTGATCATACTTCAAGATGGAACATATGACTGGAGTATGTATGAAAAGGAAGTCTTGGAAGAGAATCAAGCATTGATGGCTCATATGTAAAACAAAGTTCCTCCAATGGCCAAAGAGGTAAGAGAAAGGTTATGTTTATCAATATGTGTTGAGAAAGTTGAACGATATAGTGTCCATGCTCAACAGTTGGCTGACAAAGTAAAAGAAACTATGATTTTAAATGAATCACATGTTAGAGAACATTAATTATATCAAATCAAAATTAACTCTTTGCAAAAGGATTTAGAAAAATTTGTTTCCAAAAACTACAACCTAAAAGCCCAAGTTAAGCATCTGACCACTTCCTTAACCAAATCCATAGCTGATCATGCATCAACTGAAGTGAAACTTCAGAAGTTTCAACTTTCATCTTAGCAATATGAGAAGTTGTTAAACTCTCATATTGAATCAAAGAACAGGTATGGGTTGGGATATAATGTAGTTGCACCACTAATAAATGATAATTACACAACTCTACCTGAAACAATAACCAACACATTGCCAAATCATTTTGTGCCAAGCACCAATCTTGAAACAAAAACAAGTCAGATCAACACTAACAATGAAGCTGAGGTGAGTGAAACTGAGTCTTCTAAATCAGATTTTTTAAAACATAATGACTCAGAAATAGACTATGATAAATGTGATGACTTGGATGATTCTGATGAACATGATGATGATCAACTGAACATTGGTAAGTGTGAAGTCACTGGATCGGTAGACATCCGAGCATGTTCTTGACGGAAGGATAAATAACAGCATAAACAAAAGTCAAACAATAACACGAACAATAATCAAATGATTTCATTGATAAAACCTAACGATTTTAAGCTCGTTACAACTTAAGAATCAAGACTCTTGGCAAGGGGAGATCTAGCATGATCTCCCCTCTCATCCGCAGCACCTAGGCCCCGGGAAGACTCCCTCTCAAAACCCTTAGGTTTCTACAAAATGAAATTGGTATATATAGGCTTCGGCCCATATTAGATGTGACTGGGCCCATTCGTGCGATTGGACCATGCGTATGGTTCAATCGTACGACTGGACCATGCGTATGGTTCAATCGTACAACTGGACCATTCGTATGGTTCAGTCTTACGAATGCCCCAATCGCATCTCTCAGTCGCACGACTGGTCCATTAGCATGGCTCAGTCGTACGACTGAGTCTCATTCGCATATGCTCCTGCGAATGACCCAGTTTTATGTGTTTACAAGGTGTATAACATTAAGCCTAGACTATTCGTCAAGCGGCGGACACACTATATATGACTATATATGCTCCAACAGTAAGAATGTTCATGTTGAAACTGGTCTTCCAAAAGTACTTGAAGAATCAAAGCTGCAATATCCTCCAAAGCAAAGAAACATGCTGAAGACTATCTGTAAGAGGATTGCTGAACTAAATGAAGGACTTCAAGAACGGAATCTTCATAAAAGTTCATCATCAAAGGAAGTTGCTAACTGCGGATCAAGTAAGGAGGTACCTTTATCCCATGCAGATAAAGGTAAGAAGAAACAAGCATCAACTAAACATAAGAAAAATTCTTCAGTTGAAGATCTGCGGAAGGCAAAATCTGCTAAATCCGTAGAACATCTGCGGAAGACTAAAGCCGAATCTCCGGATGAGGTATCAAAAAGAACTGCCAACAAACATGCTCAGAAAATGTTGGATCTCAAGCACAAAGGTCAGCTAAAGTTAAAAAAGAATCAGTTGATTGTTTTCCTAGCAAAAGCAAGAAAAAATCAAGTGATCCATTGGAAAAGGAGTTGAAGTCCCACAAGCTGAATAAGAAAAAGTAGTTACCTGAATCTGAAGAAAATTTAGAGGAAAAATACTGCAAATGGTGTGATATGAAAAATCACAATACGGATGACTGCTACTTCAGCAGTTACTGTTCCATATGCAATATGAACAATCACATGACTTCTGATTGCTACTTTAACAAACATTGTGAAATTTGCAACAAAAATAATCATTCAACTCAGGAATGTTATTTTAACAAAAAGAACAAGACAAAGAGCTCAAAGAAGTCAAATGCTAAAGTGTCTGAATCAGATTCTCAATCTTCTGAAAGTCAAAAAGGCTCAAAGTCCAAGAAAGTACAACAAAAAGAAAAGTCTAAACAGAAATCATCTGCTGAGGACAAACATTTGAAGAAAAGATTATCAAATCAATCCAAATCACCTCATAAAAAGGTGGATTTGACAAACCAGAAGTCAAGGGTGTCTGATAGTTTCTCTGATAATTTGGAAAGGGAACTCCTGTGACTCAATCAAAATTGAAAGATAATGAAACTTTCAAAAATTCAGGGTCAACTTCAAAATCAAAATATCAACCAAAGAAAGATAAGGTGAAGGAAGAATCAATTAAGAAAGAAGACTCCAAAACATCTGCCTCATCTTGAACAGAATCATCCTCACCACCATCAAATCAAAATGAATCAATTAGGCCTGAAATTAATACTGAAACTTCAAGACTGATTCATGAAGGAGTAACAATTTTAGACACTGCTGGCAAACCCAAGACAATTAAGGCTTGGGTTGTCAATTCTAATTGATTTCTTTATTTGTGCAGGAACAATCATGGTGAGCTGACAACAAGTGGTATGTTGACAGTGGTTGTTCCAGGCATATGATAGGAAACTGTTCTCTTCTCCATGACTTTAAATATAAACATGCCTCATATATGGCATTGGTGGGGATAAGATGGGAGGTAAAATAGTTGGTGAAGGAATGGTAACCAATGGTGTCTTAACATTGAGAAAGTGAATTATTGTGAAATTTGCAGTACAATTTACTAAGTGTATCTCAAATTTGTGATAAAAAATACACAACGTTATTTGATGACACTAATTGTTACATTCTTAAGCTAGGTTTTTCAGTTCCAGAAGAATGGGTCCTTCTTAAAGCATCAAGAAAAGGAAACACATATGTTTTGGATATGAACAACACAACACTCACAAGTCATGAAACATGTCTGTTATCCAAGTCCTCTGAAGATGAATCTCAATTGTGGCACAGAAGACTTGTTCATTCCAACTTGAAGAATATGAATAAATTGGTGAAAAATGACTTAGTTGTTGGGCTGCCAAAGAAAGAGTTTTATTGTTCAAATCATTGTTCTTCATGTTATAAAGGAAAACAACATAGAGTGTCTCATAAATCCAAAACTATCAATACTAACACTACACCACTCAAATTGCTTCACATGAACCTTTTTGGTCCAACTAATGTGATGAGCATTGGAAAAAGGCAATATTTTTTAGTGATAGTGGATGATTTCACTAGATTTACCTGGGTCTTTTTTTAAAACAAAAGAGTGAAACATCTAAAACGTTAATGGGCTTTATGATCAAGATTGAGAATCAACTTGATCTAAAAGTTAAGATTTTCAGGAGTGACAATGGGACTGAATTTGTTAATGTTGATCTGGATTCCTTTTACAGGAATAAAGGTATTGCAAGGAAATTTAGTGCACCAAGAACTCCACAATAAAATGGAGTTGCTGAAAGAAGGAATAGAACTCTCATTGAAGCAGCTAGAACAATGCTAGCTGACTCTCAGTTGCCCATTACATTCTGGGCAGAAGCTGTGAACACAACATGCAATGTTCAAAATAGGACTTTAATTGTCAAAGAACATAACAAAACTCCTTATGAGCTCTTATTCAAAAGAAAACCCTTTATAGGATATCTTAGAGCTTTTGGGTGTCATGTATCTGTGTTAAACACTAAACAACAATTAGGAAAATTTTCTAAGAAAGCTTATGATACTTTCTTTGTTGGATATTCTTCCATATCTAAATCATATTGGATTTACATTCCAAAACATAACATTATTGTAGAAACCCCTAATGTTTCATTTGATGAATCCGTATTTACAATAACTGTAAAAGGATCATCTTGGTTATTTGATATAGATGCATTAATAGAGTCATTTAACACTGGATATTTAATCAATGCAGGTTTAGCTGATACATGCTATCCATTTGTTCCTCCAAGTTTGAATGAAGTATCACTATCAGCCAATCCTCCAAGACCACAAGCCTTAAATATCTTGCATCAAGAATCAAATAATCTGTCAAGTCAGCAAAATGAAGAAACATCCGGAGATGCTAATTCTTCATCTGCAGTTCATGAACACGCATCCGCAGATGATCATTCTTCATCCGGAGATATAAATAATGCTTCAGCAGATGCTCCTACCTGTGGAGAGGATATTGTGCACACACAAAACTTGTCAGCAGGCGTAGATGTTGTTGTAACTCCTAGGGATGGACAAAACACTTCCGTAGAAGTTCCTGCAGAAGACCGCCCTGATGCAGCTGAAGTACAAAATGACCCTGTTGAACCTAAAGAACACTTTGATTACTTTATAGACTCATCATCACAGCTGAATCCCTCTGATCCAATGGATTTGATGAATTTAGAATCAACAATCTCAGTTGATGCTATTTCAACTACCAGAATTCATAAGTCTCATCCATCAAAAATATCATAGGATACCTGAATGCAAGAACTACAAGAAGCAAAGGTGGAGTGGCAAACATTTGCTTGTTTACTTGCTTTTTATCTCAAGTTGTTCCTCTAAACATAACAGCTGCTCTAAAGGATAATAGTTGGATTGAAGCTATGCAAGAAGAACTCCAACAATTCAGAAAACAAAAGGTCTGGAATCTTGTTGATTTGCCTGAAGGTCAGCATCCAATTGGAACAAGGTGGCTTTTCAAAAACAAGCTGGATGACAAAGGTATAATTATGAGAAACAAAGCTAGACTGATTGCTCAAGGATATACTCAAGAAGAAGGAATAGACTATGATGAAGTTTTTGCTCCTGTTGCAAGAATTGAAGCAATTAGAGTATTTCTAGCTTATGCTTCATACAATAAGTTCACTATGTATCAAATGGATGTCAAATGTGCTTTCCTTTATGGAAAAATTGATGAAGAAGTCTATGTGGCTCAACCCCCTGGCTACCCACATAGAGTCTACAAGCTAGACAAAGCTTTGTATGGACTTTATCAAGCACCAAGAAAGTGGTATGAGACGTTATCATCTTTCTTGCTGAAGCATGGATACAAAAGAGGGACTATTGATCAGACTCTCTTTCTCAAACAAGAACATCAACAACTGTTAGTGGTTCAAATATATGTAAATGACATTATATTTGGATTAACTAACAAAAGGCTTTGTGAGAGTTTTGAAGAGTTAATGAAATTTGAGTTTCAGATGAGCTCAATGGGAGAATTGACCTTCATCCTTGGTCTACAAGTTCATCAGAAAACAGATGGAATTTTTATCAACCAAGAAAAGTACATACATCAAATTCTGAAGAAGTACAACCTTGCTGATACATCTTCATGCAAAACTCCTGCTTCAACAATAGACAAGATTGTACCTTATGCTGCTGGAAAATCTGTTGATCAGAGATTGTATAGATCTATGATCGGATCCCTTATGTATTTAACTGCCAGTAGGCCTGAAATAATGTTTGCTGTGTGTGTTTGTGAAAGGTATCAATCCGATCCAAAGGAGTCTCCTTGTCAAGGGAGTTTTTAGATATCTAAAAGGAAAACCAGCTCTAGGACTGTGGTATCCAAAAGATGGAGATTTCAGTCTCTACTCATACTCAGATAGTGACTTTGGAGGATGCAACAACAACAGAAAATCCATAACTGGTGGATGTTAATTTTTGGGACGAAGGCTTGTTTCATGGCAGTGCAAGAAGCAAACCAATATGTCGGTATCCACAGCTGAGGCTGAGTACATAGCTGCTTCAGCTGGTTGCTCCCAAGTACTTTGGTTGCAAAACCAATTACTTGACTATGGTTACAACTTCCTTCAAACACCAATTCACATTGATAATTCAGCTGCTATGTTTATCACTGCTAACCCAGTTCAACATAGCAAAACAAAGCATATTGAAATCAGATATCATTTTCTAAGGGATTGCTCAGAAAAGGGTTTAATCAAGTTAATCAAAGTGGATACAACAAATTAGCTTGCTGATTTATTCACTAAAGCCTTTAATTCTATTAGATTTAATTTTCTAATTAAGTCTTTGGGTATGATTAACTTAGATTAAATTATAAAAAGCATGTGACTGTCCTTGTGCATAGTAATCACTAAAAAATAGAAAATTACAAAAATATAGTCTTTCTTTATTACGTGTTTTGTTTCTACATGACATATGTATGGGAAATGATAGTACACTATGCTTTGGCTTACTTCATCAACATCAACTAACTTTAAACCTGTTTTAAAACATTTTGATATGAGTAGGTTAATCTTTAGTGGAAACTAAATTAAGAGCATGCCAAACATAATGAAAAGGTGATTGTTTGTGGGAACTCCATTTTAAGGATCAAGCAAGTGTGTCTTATCCTGATGTGATCAAATCACTTACTCAAGCACACTATGTAAAACACTTTATAATCTTCTATCTTTGCAAAATCATATTCCCTCTGTTTTATGTGAACAAAGACCTGGGTCTATGATTAAAGTATGATCTTCATCTTCTCTCTGTTTTGTGTAAACAAAGACCTGAGTTGAAAGCACCTTTGTTTTACGAAAGTAAAGACCTGGTGACCTTATGAGGATCATATCTCAGCTCTCAAAAGAATCCATTATGATCAACTGTATATTATCCAAAAGGAGCTTGAACAAAAAGCATTTATGAGACTGCAAAACTGTCTCAAGATAAAGCTTATAACTTAATGTACATAGTTTCTAAGTGTGAAAAAGTGATGCTTTAACTCACTAACGGAGGACAAACTCTAATGAGAATTGAATGTGGTGCACATGTCAGTTACTCATTAACAAATCTCAAAACATGATAAATAGCATGCCTAGTCGATATATTGCTCTTGTATGAACTTAAGTGAATCTATATACTTGCAATCAGATGTTGCATCAGATCATGTGTCATCCAAATAATCAAAATGAGAAGGATCTTAGTGTGATAGTATGATCCCTTTATATATATGCATGCTTGTATCGTTTAACTTTATTTATTTGATTTTTATTCTTAACTGATTACATCACTTTTGGACTGTCATATGCCTTTCATGCTAATTTTCAACATAAATTTATGATGAACGATACAGCTTATCATTAATCACCAATTTAGGGGAAGTAAGTAACGCATGAAAAACACTAAAATCTGAATTCAAAAAGATCTTCGAAGGAATTGGAACTCAAGTACTAACTTGGCTGCAGAATATAGGAAGTTTTTCAATCTTCTTGTACTTAATTGTCATGCAAACAAAGTCTACAAGGTCCAACAACAATAATTGGTTCTATCACTTGACTAGAATCACACGTCTAAAATTTCACCATCAGCAGAAGCAACAGTGAAATTTCACCATCAGCAGAACAATAGTGAAATTTTAGCATCAGCAGAAGCAACAGTAAAAGCAGAAGCAACAGTAAAAATATGTTAAATTATGATCGTCCGTAGAATTGGTAAACTACGGATGTGTTAATAATTTTGAAAGTATAATCCATGTTCATTGGGTGATGTACTTGATCTACATTTATTTAAAATGTTGTTTTACTTCAGATGTTAAGGCATCCGCAGATGTTATGGTTCCGCAGATGTCCTGCGGAAGGAATGAAATCTACGGAATAAATGAATGCAACGGAAAGTGGTAAAAAGGAAGTGGGACCCACTTAATTAAATAAATGAAATTAATGTGTCCGAGAGTATAAATGATGTTTTTGACTTAAAACCTTTCACTATTCACTTTTTCAGAGCACTTTTCAGACCTAGAAAAGCGCATTCCCTTTTCCCCCTTCCACAAACATTCAAAATTACCAACTCAAAACCTCAAAACAAACACGCAATCTTGATCACGGACTATCGTTTTGAAGATGACGAATAGGTTTGCGAAAGAGCACAATGTGTGCACGTTCCTTAATGCTGATGATCCCGCATCAGAAGGATGTCGAGATATCATCAGATATCTCTAATGATCCAGGCTCTTCTATGCCTTGACGGCAGAGCCTGTGATTTATTAGGCACATATCATCGACTTTTGGAATTCAGCACGAGTGGAACAAAATGAAGAAAATGAAGTAATTGTGGCTGAAATAAAAAATGAAAGGTTAAGGATAGATGAACAAGCTATCAGAAGATCATTTGAGCTGGGAGATCGAGAAATGGGGCACCCAGACGTATTCGAAAACGAATACATAGAGAAGGTGTTTTATCTAATGGGTTACGATGGTGATTTTGAAAAGGAGGAGATAAAGAAAGGAAAACTATGCAAGCCCTATAGATTTTTATGCCACACTTATCTGAAGTGCATCTCTAACAGAAAGTCTGGGCTGGATAGATTTTCAAGACACATCTCTTTAGGCATCATAGGAATCTTTGAGGGGAGAACTTACAAATATGCAAAGTACATCTTCAATTGTCTCTGTGACCAAGTAAAAGTGCAAAGGTCAGACAAGATGTACATGTTCCCAAGATTTCTACAACTAATCATAATGCTGAACTTCCTGGAATTGAAAGAGATGGAGAAGTATTCGTGCAAGCTCATCTGGGTAGATCTGTGCTGAACAAGATAAGTGGGAAATATCAAGGGAAGATATGCCCATGTTTGCACATGTAATGGATGCACATGCTAAACCAACCACCAGCAAGTATTAACACTAAACCAATCTCACCCATTCAACCTTATCTTTCCCCATAACAACTATCATCTGACATCCAAAACACCCAGCCTATCTCCCCTGTACAACAAGAATCCCCAGTAGTTTCACTCCCAACCTCACAAAACACTCAGCCAATTTCTCCAATCCAAACTCTATCACTTCTGCATCCACTCCCTGATACACCTAAACAACAAACTTCTGAGAGTGCCAATACTAAGCCCTTACACATAACTTATTCTCAGAACTCAGTTCACTCTGGTGAGACTGAGTTAATATCACAAGCTAGTACCATTCCAGTCTCTGTCTCCAACTCTCAAAACCAAGTCTTGTCTGATCATACTGAACCGATATCTCCAATCACTGATCATCAGCACATATCATAGTAATAATTTCTAGAGCATGCAGATCAAGCCAGTGAACACTGCTCAAGTTTAGTAAGTACAGCAGCAACTAAAGTGAATGACAATAAGACTGCTACTGAAGAAGAAGAAAAGGGTAATCTTGTTGATGTAATTACCTATCATGAAGATGATCTGAGTGATAAAGATATCCCTATGAGCAAGAGTTACCTAGTGGCTGAATACAATAAGTTGGTGCTCAAGTCTAATAAAAAAAACAAAGAATTCAAGAGTTAAAGGGGTTATTAAAGAAAAAGATTAAGAGCTGATGAAGCAAGAAGCTAGGCTAAAAAGACTTAAAGAAGATGCTCAAAGCAACAATGAAGTGATTGATGCACTGCTTCAACATGAAAAGGAGTTGCAGGAGTCAGTAAGTTATGAGAAGAATGAGAAGGAGAAGTTGGTCTTGAAGGTGGATCATATCACTGATTCTCTGTCTACAAAATCTGATCTGATCAAGTTGAAAGATGAAGAAATTGAACAGCTAAAGATGAAGATCTGTGCATTGGAATCAAAGGATGCCCCATCTGTCAAACAATCAAAACAATCTTCTAAGGCTTTAAAGCACTTAATTATGTATTCACAGAAGAGACAATACTTAGGTACTACCAAGTAGAAGGTAATCAAGGTTGAAGGTTCACCTAAGAAACCAAAGCTCACATCCCCTGAACACACTTCTTCAGTAGATTTATCTACCGTGAAGTCGAGATCTGACAAAGATAGTGATAGTGATGAGGAATGGAATGAGCTTATCAAAATGGACTCACCAAAAGAACATAAAGGCTCAAAGGCTAATGATCTTCTAACAACAAAAGATATTCTGGAAGAGAGGCCTGAGTCAACTATGTTTATGACTCTTATAAACTATGGGTTCTCCTATGACATGGTTGAAAGGCTGAATGTGACTGAACTGGAAAATCTGCTGAAAGAGTTTGAGCTTGCAAGATTTATGATTCTAAACTATGACTATGAAGCATTCACTATCTTTCAATCAATTTAGAAGATCAAGAAAGAGTTAGGCCATTGTGACGCAGATAAGATGAGCAAATATAATATGACTTGTTGGTTACAAGGTCATAACTACAAGTCACATAAGCTGAAGGGAAGATTAGTTGGTGAACTGAGAAGAATGATGGAGCATGTTATGAAAGTTGAGCTTGATACAGGAGTCAGATTCAGAACTAAAGCTCCTAACCCAGCTATTGAGCACCACAACAAGATGACTGCTGAACTTGTGGTGGTAGAAAGCAAAGATCAGCACAAGGGAAAAGACAAACTGATCAGAGAACCAAGAGAAGTCATTCCAGGCAAAGTTTGGCCACTGGAACTACTGTGAGAGATATTACAGAGCAGAAGTCCAGTCTGATACAGCTGATTGATCACCTCACAACTCCCAGTTCTATGGAAGAGAACAGGATTATGGCCTGGAAATATGATCCAGACTGGGATTGTGCTATCATTAAAATAACATCTGGAAGAATTGAATACTTCCATGATGTATTTTCTGTGTTGTGCTTACCAGAAAGTGATCTCAAAGACCTGCAAAGTCTGATCATCTGCAATTACCCAATTCACCTAAGAGGAAGAGACTTCTCAACTATAGTAGGCAAACTTAAGACAAAGTTCAAGGATGATGTGCTTGCTGAGGCTAAAAGAGAAGATGTTGAGTATAAAAAGAGAATTAAAGGTCTTAAAAGGTTTAAGTCCAATGCCTCAGAATCAGTAGATGATGAATTCTTGAAGAGGGTTGGATATAATAGTAGAAAAATAGTAGCCATCAAGTCCATTAAAGGGACTCAATATACATATCCCATAACTGAATGGGGATATGTTAGAAAACAAAGGAGTTAGTGGTTCTCAGGAATACAGAGAACAAGAAAGCTGATCGGATCAGGATCTTTGATCCGTGGAAATCAAGCTACTCCATCCCAGCTACACCTCATACCTACATGACAAATTCTTTCCCAAACTGAGTGATGAAAGAGCACAAAATGATCTGTTCCTGCATGTCCATGTAATACAAGTGATAGACAAATTACATGCAAAAGCTTACAAGAGAAGAAGACACAATGCTGGATTGCTAAAGGGAACAACTTTTGATGAAGTCTCAAAACTTAGAATATCAAAGCAGGATGAGATAGAAGTGGTGAATAAAAACAAAGTGTTAGACACACTCACTACTGAAGAAGATGTTCTAGGATTAAGTTTTGAAACTCTAAAGAAGCTCAGCAAGATGAAGATCAACTACAAGTATGATGATCAGAAGACTGTTGCGTCTTACTTTTACAACAAAATCATTGCTAGAGTCAAGGAGCTTGCAGTTTTAAAGGATTGATTACAAGGATAGAGCCTAATGGGGAGTATTGTTAGATCTAGAAAGAATAGGTCTAGATCATTTTGTATAGGCTTAGAACTTTAATCAATACTTGTAATAAATGAGTGTAAATGACTATCATTATGTATGCATTGAATGTATAGGTTAACCCATATGTGTTGTTTGATGTATATGATGACAGGCAAAAACAATGTAGGTGAATTGATGTAATTGACTGTGTAAGAAACATCTACGGATGATCAATGCTTCTAATCCGTAGATATGTTTCTTACAAGTCATCCTTTGTGTCAAAGGATGAACATCATCAAGGATTACTTGATGAAGACTCCTACAGAAGACAAGGTTCCTACGAAAGAACAAGAGTTCCTACGGAAGACAAGATTCCTACGAAAGACAAGGTTCCTACGGAAGAACAAGAGTTCCTACGAAAGACAAGAACACTTGTATGATTTCCACCAATCAACAAGTCAACAAGTCATTAACAAATCCTAAGAGATCCAGTGTTTACTTAATTGACTCAAAGTGCCTATAAATATGAGTCCTAGGTTTCACCTTAAAAAATAACAATAAGCAATATTATGGCTGTCAAATATCACATCACCTTTCAACCCTAGCCTCCGTCAAATCAATAACAACAATACGATTCAAGATTCATTCATAGTTCATTCTTATTATTATTTTGTACTCATTATTGAATATTAATGAAATACATTTGAATTAATTCTTGTGTGCATATTTACTGTGTTTTCATAATTGTGTTCATCATAATTAAATTCAATATTTGATATTAATCATCAATTAAAAACCAATTAAACAACAGTTAATGACCATTCCGCATTCATTAACTTATCGTTATTTTAATACTGATAATTCCTGAATTGAGATCCTTGGATTCACAAAGGTCCAAAGACAACAGCTTCCCACATTCTTGAGTCTTGATACTTGATGAAACCTTCCATTCTTTGGCACCAAGTGTCAAAGTCATCAAGAGTGATCAGTGGGGACTTTGTCATGGTTCCAGTTTCCATATCAGTTTTACAGATAGCTACCATTTGAAGGGTTAAGTATTTTTTATGTGTGTGAGGGATCTTAAGATGGTGAGATCTTATATCAAGAGCCTGAGATGCTCTGATACCACTTGCAGGACCGGGTGAAGGGTTTATGCACTTTACAACACAACAACACAAAGAGGAGAGTGTGAAACAACACTTAACAATTCAAATGGGAAACTGGTATACTCAGTTTAGAGAACTAAGAAACACAAGTGTAAATGAGACAGAAACTAGAACAACACACAAGTAGTTGGTTTTCAAGGTTGATGTATATTGATCTCTAGTTCCTTATAAATGGTTTACAAAGTTCTCTTTAACTTATAAATTACAAGGACCAGAAAATACTTATACTACAACCTACAGCCGGCCATACTTTGAAGGCCAGCTGGATACATGATCTAGATAACAAAATCCATGTATAGTCAAAAGGCAGATTGCCTTTTGACTAGTGACTATGACATGCCATAGCTCACATCCTAATATATTACAAGAAGGATAAAGTACATAAAATGGAAAGTTACAGACTCAAGACCTCAATGTACAGTTTATCAAAAGCATGGACCTTTTCACCAACCCATGAAAGGTTGGTGACTTATCAGAGTGACAGCAAAAAGTGGTTCAGCTTTAGGTAAAAAGTACATCAGATAAAGCATGTAATATAAAAGTCTTCAGATGAAATCTATCTTCAATGGTTGGCTTTGAAAGACTTTGTCCTTGAAGCTTCAGAAGACTTTATTTTTTAGCTTCGGATGATATTGGTCTTGGCTTCAGAATATTTCACACTTAGAATAATTTCCAAGGCAGTGTCAAACTTCCAAAGCATTCCACTTGAGTACACTTGTGCATGCATGCAGGAGAGACTTTGGGTGTTTGGGTTGTATCAGCCTTACCAATAACTTTACATATACTTTTTTTAAAAATCGTCCACCTGTTATTTACACGTGTAAATTAGTCATTACATATGTGCAGGATCGTGTGTTGGTCACTCAACAGATGGTTTTTCTCTCAAACTCACCTTGAACGACACTCAGCAAGAGCCTATGAAGAGTTGATCACAATATAACAAGTAACAGGCAGTAAATAAACACAGGATGTAAAATTTCAAGGTACTTTTATATATTGCCTCTCAACTCAAAGGATTACAAGACTTTTGGACTCAAATCGCTTATCTAATGAATTACATGGAGAAGATATATATAATACTACCTACAGCCGGATATACTTTGATACCAGCTGGAAACCTCTAACCTAACATCTATACTACAAGACTCTAGGTGAGGTCTTTCAGACATTTTGCCTGAGAGTTGGTAGTCAGGACATGTCCCTGACTTACCTTTTGTCACCTACTAAAGTTGGTAACATGTACTATCATAAAAAGGTGAACAGTAGAATAAAGTATGGTCAACAACATGGCTCTTTAGGAAGGTGCCATGCTATATCAGAGGTCTGCAGCGGACTGTCAGGGACCATACTTATATCTACTGGACATAGCAATGTCTTCCGAAGGATAAAATGCTTCGGAAGAATAACTTCTTCCGAAGCCACTTATACTTCGGAAGACTGCTTCTTCCGAGGCTTGGAGTCTTCTTTGTCTTCGGAAGCAGACTTGGTCTTCAGCTCTTTCTTCAGACTTTGTCTTCGGAAGCAGACTTGGTCTTCAGCTCTTTCTTCAGACTTTGTCTTTGGAAGCAGACTTTGTCTTCAGCTCTTTCTTCAGACTTTGTCTTCGGAAGCTTAGACTTTGTCTTCAGCTCTTTCATCAGACTTTGTCTTCAGCTCTTTCTTCAGACTTTGTCTTCGGAAGCATAGACTTTGTCTTCAGCTCTTTCATCAGACTTTGTCTTCAGAAGATAGTCTTCAGCTGTTGGCTTCAGTTGTTGTCTTCAGCTGTTGACTTCAGCTGTTGCCTTCAGCTGTTGCCTTCAGCTGTTGACTTCAGCTGTTGCCTTCAGCTGTTGACTTCAGCTGTTGCCTTTAGCTGATATCTTCAGCTGATGTTCTTCAGACTCTCGGAAGATCTCATGCTTAGCTTCGGAAGCCCTTGAATGTAGCATCAAAATGACTATGTGAAGTGGTTTTGGTTGCACCAGCCTCATCATGACCCAACAAACTCCTCCTAGGCTGATGCTACCAAAACTTCACTTCCCTCTTCTTCTCAAAACTCTCAGCACCATGGAAAGTAAGTGTTTATCAGTTTCTTCATTCTTTCCTGATGTGGTGCTGAGGAGTTTGTACAAATCCTTGGTAGACAAAACCACCACTCTGTCACCTTGGATTATGTGTACCCTTTGTTATGGCCCTCTGAAAAGAGTTAGTTGATGGGAACTATAGTCATATTCCCATCTAACTATTGGTTCCAATTCCGGACCTTCCACCATCTGTAGAAAGGTTGTGCCTTTGGTGGTTGGTCTTTCCTTGTCTTCCGGTCTTTTCAACTTGAACTCTTCTTCAATCTTGGCTTTAGCTTTTAGTTCAGCCAAGTGGAGACTGCTGATATAGTTTCTGATGTGAGCAGCAGTCTCAGAGTTGGAGGGATTGGAGAATGGCTTCTCTGCAAGCTCAGTAATGTCAAATCTGCTGAGATGCAATAGAGAAGTGGCATTGAGCCGGTTGGTTTCACCATTCTCCCTTTCCACAACAAAGTTGTGAGAAGGTTCATCGAACCTCCACTGGACTATAGCTTTCCTAGGTCCAGGAGATTGACTAGAAATCCTGTCCTCTTTCCTTGTGTCAAGTAGAGTCACCAGTCTCCTTCTTACTCTCTTCTCTTCAGCATTGAGGGTATCAGAGTTGAGACCAAGAAGTTGTGCAGCCTGGCCCAAAGTATTTCTAGGCAATTCAAGAAATTGACCTAGAGTGAGGGAGCTTGAAGAGTTATCAACATAGGTGATGTTGATAAGGTCTCCCTCACAGGAGATGCTGCTCATAGTGGTGCAGTTGATGAGCCTTGTCTTGAACTTCTTTATCTCCTCAAAGGAGAGATGTTTAGGAGGCTGAGGGGATGATCTTGGTTTCTGTTGGGTAGGTTTAGGTTCAGTGGTTCTGGGTTGTGTTTTGGGTTTTAGGATGGGAAGTTTAGGTGGTTGAGGTGAAGTGGTAGGTTTGGGTAGAGTTGTGGGTTCAGGGGTGAAGGTTTCATCAGTGGGTTCGGTTTTGATGGGAAATGGGATTGGTTCTTCTGGTGTGGGTTGTGGTTTAGTGGTTGGCTGTGGTTGAGTGGCTGGGGTGAAGACCATTCCCTGTCCCCTCCTGTACATCTCCTTCCTTTTCCCCATATGGATGTCAGCTTTTATTTCACTGACTATCCACTGGAGTGTCCTTTTGGACATAGGTCCCACCTGCCTACCAGAGAAGCCATGAGCCCGGAGATAGTCTTTCATCCATGCTTTGTCATTGGACTTCTTGGTGGCAGTGACCCCCTTTTCTTCCTCCCTCCGCTTCTTCTCCTTCAACTTCTCCCTGGCAGCTTTCTTCCTTTCCTTCTCCATTTGATCCTGCTCTTTGTTGTGGAGCAGCAGGATCATGTCATCATCAAGTGGAGACAGTTCCAGAAGACTAAATCCTCTTGAGAGTAGGAATTTAATCCTAGCCTCTCTCAGCTGTAGGGCTGCTTCCCTTTGTTCCTTTTTTCCTTCTCCAAGGCCAACCTGGCTTCTTCTTCTTGCCTTAGCCTGGTTGACCTCTCCAAAGTCACCAACTCCTCTAGTGGTAGCAGGAGTACTTCCTCATTGGCAGCTCCTAAGCTGATGAGCTGGTCAATGAGTGTTGTCCTTCTCTTAGTGTTGATTTCCTCCTGATTAGCTGCAGCTGCCTTAGAGCTAGCAGCTAGCAACTTCTCAGCAGGAAACCTACCTTTCTTCTTGAGCTTTTCTATCCTTTCCTCTTCCTGAAGCTCTTCCGCAGTCAATTTCCTTTTGCCTTTGTCTTTGGCAGAGCTTGACTGTGGTGGTTCTTGGAAGAGGGTTCAGATTGAGAGAGAGGTTCAGCTGGTGTTTGGGATGGAGGTATATCAGAAATGTCCTCCCTGCTCACCTCAGATGCTATTTCAGCAATAACATCTGTGATGGTCAGTTCCTCGGACATTTGGAACAAACCTTCCGCAGCTTCCATCTCAGCTTCGGAAGACTTGTCTTGTTCTTCCGAGGCTTCAATGTCAGCTTCGGAAGTTTCAGCCTGAGCTTCAGAAGAAGAGGCTGCTGCAAGTTCTGTCCCATCTGTTTTAGTTACTGGGCCATCAGTCCCCATTTCCCCTTCGAAGTTAATCTCAGGTTCCATGTGGACCTTCGGTTGACCAACTTCTTCCACAGTGGTAGAGGGTGCAGTCAGTCTTTGAAGCTCCTCAGCCCCAAAATAAATAAGTGTGGTGTCAGGGCTGGGCTGTTCTAAGGAGGATCTCAATACAAACTTTGTGAAAAGTCTGTAGAGATCATGAAGCATCTTTGAGTCAATATCTAGAAATGATTGAGATGACTCAGGTAGTGTGATGAGTTAGGAAGTAAAGGACTGGGTCTGTGGTTCCTTAGATGTTTGTCTCTGAACTTTCTCCCCCTTTTTGGTAGCATCATCTTGAGAGCTAGATGAGCTAGAGGAAGAAGTCAGTGAGACTTGAATAGGTACATGCCTAACAAACCTCTTCGTCTGTTTCTCAGCTAGTTTAGCCTTGAGATTGTTAATCTCAAGTTGCTGAGTGGCAGTCCTTGATTCTAAGATCCTCACCTGTGATTCCAGGTTGGAGACCTTAGAAAGCAAGTACTGAAGTGTGAGTTGCATACTTCCCTCATCTTCATGAGAAGAATCATGGGGAGATGAGATAACATACCTAGTATGCTCAGTCTCACCACCAGATGTGGCTTCTTGGCACCCTGGATACCTTTGCTCAAAGTCATCTCTTTCAGAGATGTCAATGGGCAAAGTTGCCATAGACTCAGTCCTAATGATGTTACCACTGTCCTGAGAGCTCAATGAGAGACTCTAAGTAGTGGCAGCTGAGCCTACATGAGTCCCCTCCACATCAGTGGGACGTACCTCAGTAGCTGGCTGCTGATGGGGGCTAGAGACAAGGGATCTCTCTTAGCTCTGTTGATCTTTCAGAGGGTGTTGTAGATCAACTTCATGGCCATGGAGAGATGTAATATCTTTATCAGTTTGGAGTAAAAGTCAGTGAAAGATAAGGAGGTTAAACCTACTGACCCGGGACCTAGATCAATGTCTACAGGTATTGAGCCTATGGTGGGGCTGTCCCTAGAAGGCTATATAAGGGAATGTAAAGACTCACCCTGTGGGCTTAAGGCTTGGGGTTCGGGCTCTTGGGTTTGAGACTGAGGAGGCTCAAAACCCACATTGAGGTCAAATATGAAGGACGGTGTGACCTCGGACTGAGTGGGAGCCCATGATTCCACTCTAGCCCTTTTGGTTTGAACTGGAGGAGCTTGTTCAATCAGAGTAGATTGAACAAGGGTTCGTTTGGGGCATCTCTAGTATGTAATTCTGATGGGTAGAGAAGGTGTGGGGACATTTGTGGTGGAGGTTGCTGGTGTGGGTTCATCACCTGTGGGGATAACATGGATGTCACCAGGAGCTATGCGCTTAGTCATCTCTGGAGGTAATGGAGTGTACCTTCCAGTGAAGTTGATGGACATCTTCTTTAAAGTTTTGAAGATGGTAGGCCTCACTTGAGGAACAGTAAGAGCAGCTGCACAGACAAGCTTGCTCGGTTCCAGCTCACAGTTGATTATGTGTTGAATGAATCTGGGATACATGAAGAATGTATCCCTCCTCAGATTTCTGATTAGGTTGGTCAACACAAATCGTGAGTAGTTGAAGCGTAGACCTTTCACCAACCCATGAACTAGGCATTCTAGTTCATATGGGATTTGATCTCATCCCCCTGACTTGTTGGATAAGCAGTGCAGGACAATGTCAGCAGGAACTTCCATTGGTGAGAGAAGTTAAACTTGTAAACGGTTGACCTGCTCACATCCCCACCATATCCCATTAGGATGTAGGTGCTATCCACGTCTTCTTTGGGGAACTCAGTAGGAGCCCCATCATCATGAAGCTCGAGATGCACCCTAATGACTTGTTCAGTGATGACCAAATCCTGGCCACAAATGCGGGTTCTCAGGACGCGAACCCCATTCAGAACTTCAGTTTGACCGTTACTCCAGAATTCAGACATGTGGTTGGAGTAGACGGTGGGGTTAACAGTTAGCGCTGTGAGATAGGTGGATTCAGTAAGAAAGGTGATGATTTGGGTAAACTCAGCATCTCTTGACGAATCAAGCAATGCGACTTGGTTATGCTGAGGGTTTAGCGCCATTGCAGAGAAAGTAAGCTTGAATTTGGGTGAAATTGCAGGTTTGACAGTGAAGGGAATAGTTAGGGCAGTAAATTGGTAAAAGAAGATGACTTTGATCAGTCTGGATTATTTAAAGGGGATGAATTGTGGTAGTGGCGGTAATAGGGTAACTGTTTTGGGGTTACTGTGGGTGGTATGGTGGTTTACGGCGGAGAAATGATAGTGGCGGCAAGGGATAATTTTAAATAATCTGACCATCATGAGCAAAATCTTTACCTTTTACAGAGTGGGCCCAAAAGATATCCGTTACATAGTAAAACCTTTACTTCCGAATGTAAAACATTTCCGAAGGTAATTATCTTCCGAAGGCAACTTCTCTTCTGAAGCAAGGCATTGCTTCCGAAGGTAAAATTGTCTTTCCGAATGGAGAGTTATATAAGCTTCGAAAGTAGATCTGATGTAAAATCAATCGCTTCTTTCGAGACCAAAAACTCTTCCGAGAAGAAAATTTCCATTGAGGAATTTGGCTTCGGAAGATATTCAAGAATATCTTCCAAGAGTTAATTCCTCTTCGGAAGGAATTTACACTTGGAATAATTTAAAGATCTTTTGTAACAGGGCTTAAATTGTATTGACACAAGATATTACACATTTAAAAGCTTTTCAAAAGAGGTAGTTAATCAATGTTTATCATCCCAATAGATGATATGAGATACTTAAATCTTTGTTCATCAAATGCCTTTGTGAACAAATCAGCATATTGTTCATTTGAGTAAACTTTGATTAACTTTATCAGATGTTTCTCATGAATATCTCTAATGAAATGATACCTGATATCAATGTGCTTTGTCTTGGAGTGCTTCACCGGATTCTCAATAATGGAGATAGCACTATTGTTGTCAATACGGATAGGAGTAGTCATGAAGTTGAATCCATAGTCTAACATCTGATTTTGAATCCATAGCAGTTGAGCACAGCAGCTAGCACCAGCAATGTATTCAGCTTCAGCAGTTGATGTAGAGACACAGGATTGTTTCCTGCATTGCTATGAGATGATCCTTCCACCAAGAAATTGACATCCTCCTGATGTGGATTTCTTGTCAATGTTGCACCCACCATAGTCACTGTCAGAGTATCCATAGAGATTGAAATCACTATTTCTTAGATACCAGAGACCTAGTTTAGGTGCTCCTTTGAGGTATTTGAGGATTCTCTTTGCAGCAGCTAGGTGAGACACCTTGGGAGCAGCCTGATATCTTGCACAAATGCATGTGGCAAACATGATATCTGGTCTACTAGCAGTGAGATACATCAGAGAACCAATAATTACTCTATACTGATGCTGATCAGTATCCTCCCCCTCAAGGTCAGGGCAAAGATTATGGTTTCTGGGTATGGGTGTCTTGGCTGGTTTACAGTCCTTCATTTCAAATCTATCTAAGATGTCTGAGACATACTTAGATTGACTTATGAAGAACCCTTCCTTCATCTGTTTCACCTGAAGTCCAAGGAAAAAGTCTATTTTTCCCATGGAACTCATCTCAAATTTCAGCTTCATAATGCTCTCAAAGTCTTTACATATTTGGTCATTTGAGGAACCAAATATGATGTCATCAACATAGACTTGTACAAGCAAAATGTCTTCTCCAGACTTCCTAATGAAGAGAGTCTTGTCAATGGTACCTCTAGTGTATCCATTCTTCAGGAGAAACTGAGACAAGCTCTCATACCACAGCCTAGGTGCTTGGTGCAGCCCATATAGAGCTTTATCCAGTTTGCACACATAGTTGGGGAGTTGTGGGTCTTCAAATCCTGGAGGTTGACATACATAGATTTCCCTATCTATATCCCCATATAGAAAAGCACACTTGACATCAAGTTGGTAGACTGTGAAGTTCTTGTATGCAGCATAAGCAAGGAAGATCCTAACTGCCTCAAGTCTTGCAACAGGTGCAAAGACATCAGTATAATCAATTCCTTCCTCCTGGGTGTACCCTTGAACTACTAGTCTTGCCTTGTTCTTGATAATCAAGCCTCTATCATCTTTCTTGTTTCTGAACACCCATTTAGTGCCTATGGGTACTTGACCAGATGGTAGTGGGCATAGATTCTAGACCTTTTATCTTCTGAATTGAAGCAGCTCCTCCTGCATCAATTCAACCCAACTACTATCCTTTAAGGCATCTTCCACCTTCTTGGGTTCCATCTGAGACAATAAGCATGAGTACAAGCAGACATTCCTATGATGAGTTTGCCCTCTTGTTCTCACACCCTCAGAGACATTCCCTATGATGTTCTCAGTTGGATGAGTGTTGTGAATCCTAAGACGAGGAATCACTTCCAGTTGCAAAGATAAGTCTAGGTTGGACATATTCTGATCAGGAACTGGATCACTCTGTCCAGCTGCTATTTCAAAGTCATGCAATGAGGACTGATTGAATGATTGAGAAACATCATCAATGGTTGGTTGTGAAGTAGTATTAACAGTTGCCTGTTCCTTCAGAATACTACTTCCCTCAACCTGGTGTTGTAATGGATCACCTGAAAAGCTTTGGGGTTCATCAGGTGATTCACTGGGAGCACTATATTGTCTGGCAATCCCTTTTGAGTCACAGAATGAGTCAAGAACGAAGTTCTTAAGCTCAGTCCCTTGATCACTTCTAATGATCTTAACTTGTGATCAATTTGATTTTCTATTTTAAGAATAAAAGATTTTAATGTTTCAGTAGTTTCATCTTTACTTCTTAAAAAGAATACCCATGTAAATCTTGTAAAATCATCAACAATCACAAGGCAGTATGATTTCCTTCCAATGCTCATTATACTTGTGGGACCAAAGAGATCCATGTGCAATAAGTGTAATGGAGTAGTAATAGAGTTAACACATTTGGATTTATGAGATGATCTGTGTTGTTTCCCTTTCAGGCACGCAACACAGTTATCTTTGCAGAAAAATTCCTTTTTAGGCAACCCATGTACCAAATTATTTTTAGTCAATTTATTCATTGTTTTAAAATTCACATGACACATGCGTTTATGCCATAGTGTTGACTCATCACTATCAGCTTTGGAAAGAAAGCATGATACTTCACCCATAGGAAAAGCATTGTTCATATTCAGCTTGTACATATCCCCTTTCCTGGGAGATCTAAGAAGCTCCAATTCCGGAGGAATTGTCATCCCTGGTTTGAGGATAATGCACTCATGTTCTGTGAAAAGCATCTGATGCTTCTGGTCATAGAATTGAGAAACACTTAACAGATTGTGTTCAAGCTGTTTGACAAAGTGAACTTTGTCAATGTTTATTCTGCCATTGGATATACTTCCTCTGCCAGAAATATATCCTCCGGCCTCACCTCCAAATTGGACAGGCCCTCCATCAAAGTTCTGGAATTGTTGAAGGAGAGATCTGTTCCCTGTCATGTGCCTGGAGCATCCACTATCTACAATCTAGACATTGTTGTTCTTGTCAAATGGATGTCCCTGCACATAAGATGAGATGGTTAGTTTTGTTTGGAAGCCCAAGCCATGCTGGTCTTGGGCTCTTCCAAAGATAATGACATAATTGAACCAAAAGATATGCATTGGGGTTCAATAGAGGTCGTTGAAGAAGAGGTTTGGGCTGCAGCATCTTCCTTGATCTTCCAATCCATCCCTTGGTTGATCTTTGAGGATGAGCTTGTCGAAGCTTTTGCAGCATAGTCTTCTTCCGAAGCTTCTTTCTTTTCGGAAAAAGCCTTCACCACCATTTCTTCCGAAGTAGTCTTCTTGTGGGATGGTTTCAAGGGAGCCTTCTTGTTCTTCCGAACCTTAGAAGCTTTGGCTTCTG
Organism: Flaveria linearis; assembly: GCA_024085815.1. Classification (NCBI taxonomy): domain Eukaryota; kingdom Viridiplantae; phylum Streptophyta; class Magnoliopsida; order Asterales; family Asteraceae; genus Flaveria; species Flaveria linearis. Next base: position 99,004 of record JABSNV010001023.1, read on the forward strand.
AAGCCATTTTCCCTTCGGAAGAAGTACTTTCTACCGAAAGCAACTTGGCTTCCGAGACCAATTTTCCCTTCATCATCATTTGGACCGTTTGAAATGGTCCAACTGAGAAACCTTCCCTGACTCCTTCTTTTCTAACATTATTTGCATAATGTGTGCTTGCTGGATTGTAGTAACAATCTTTAGCCATGTGGTTGTGCAGACCACACATTATGCATGCAATTTTAGTCTTCTGGGAACTTGTAGGTTGCTGTTTCTTGGATTTCTTCTCTTCATCAGCAACTTTCCCTTTCAACTTCTGATCCTTTGGTAGGACAGGAGTGTTGGTACTACACTCCTTTCCTGAATCAGAAGTACCTACCACTTGGAATCCGGCAGAAATGAAGACACCCTTTTGCTTTGGGTCAATCTTAAGCTTGGACTCTGCAACCTTCTTGGCAGTCCTTCTAGCAGCTTTAGCTCTGCTTCTTCTTGCCTTGGTGGTTAGGATTTGGTCTTCACAGGTGGAGATGAGTGTATCCTCCTGTTTCTCCCTGTGGTGGCCACTATTTTGCCTCCTCCTCTAGTTCCAATGGAGAAGGGTCAGCAGTTGGAACCTCTTGCTCTTCAGTACCACATCTAGGTAGTCTAATAGACTCATAAGAGTGTGGTGGAGCTATTTCATTGGTTCCTAACCCTTCTTTGTTTTGATAAAACATTTTGGAATGAGAGGATGATGCAAGAATAGTTTGGAAGTTTTGCTCAGCAATAGCTTGCTTCCTGGCCTGAGCCTCAGCAGTGACCAACTGGGCTTGAACTTTAGATAGTTTGGATATCAGATCTTTAATTTGAGTCTTATAGTTGGTCTTTTCATGTTTTAAAAGAGACACAGTTTTCTCTAACTCTTCAATTTTCTTTTGATAGTCAGATTCAGCTCTCTTAAAATCAGATTTTAACACATTTAAAGACTCAACCTCAGATCTGATTTCCGAAATGTAATCCTTATAGAGTTTAACTTTAGCAATACAGGCAGCAGTACAAAGATGTTCATATACCTGATCATCATCTGTTCCGGCCATGAGTGCTTGAGCGGGAGTCACATCCTGTACCATGAAGCTCCAGTCAACTTCTTGAGCTACAGCCACTGTTTCAGTTGACTTCTCTTCATGTTTTGAAGCAGTGGGATGTTTGGAGGCCTGTGGGGTTCCCGGGTTGTTCTTGGGAGCCTTGCATTCCTAGCAAAGTGACCAAGTTGGTTGCAGTTGTAACACTTTGCTTTGGTCTTATCAAACCCAAACTTGTTGTTGACTGGGTTTTGAGGAAATTGCCTTCCAGTTCTCTTGAAGAACTTCTTTGCTCTGTAAGTTAAAAGAGCCATCCGTTGGACAATGTCCACATACTCCACATCATCTGGACTGAAGCACTCAAGATCATCAAAGCAGTATTAAAAATAACAAGAGTGTCCACTTCCAGAGACAAAGGCACAACTATCCTGAAAGGAGTTGTGTTGAACCTTTTGAGACTTTGAAGTCTCAGGTAGAGTAATGTAGGGTCCACTATGTGAGTTTTCAGGGTAACACAGCAACTGATGTTGTGGTTCTATGATTTCCCTTTCAACCACATGAAGGGCTGAACTCAGTTGGTTATTGGAGTGACCAGAGGAGTTCTGCATGTTCATCTCCATCTGGAATGCACTTAGGATACCATTCTGTGAGAGTAAGATTCTTAAGGTCCGAAGTTCTCTAGATTACAACACAATAGTTAGTCCATAGTTTAGGAAGGGAAGACATGAACTCCTAACTATGTCTCTATTCTCAAGAGCTACTCCAATATCCACCAGAGTATCTACTATCTCAACATACCTGAAGTATTGTTGAGTCAAGGTCTCACCAGCCTTGAAAGTAAAGTTCTCAAACTGCTGCTTCAAGAGATCCTTCTTGTTCTCTTGGGTTTCCTTGGATCCTTCATACATAAGCTTCAATGCTTCCCATAAATCTTTGGCTGTCTTGCACTTCTTGAAACCTCTGTGGATGGAATTAGGGAGAGCAGTTTGGAGAGAAGTCATAGCCCTTTGATCTAGCTCTATTCTCTTCCTATCTTCTTCTGAGTAATCATCAACATCTTTTGGAATGATGCGATTACCAGTGGCAGAAGTAGTGCTTGGTACGAAAGGACCATTGACAATGGAGTCCCACATTCTTGAATCTTGACACTTGATGAAGCCTTCCATTCTAATGCACCATGTGTCAAAGTCTTCAGGGGTGATCAGTAGGGACTTGGTCATGGTACCGGTTTCCATATCAGCCTTGGAGAGAGCGGCCATTTGAGTGAGTGGTTTGTAGTGAGGAGTGAAAAACAGGTTGATTTGGATGGTAAGATCTGACAATCAAGAGCCTGGAGCTCTGATACCAATTGCAGGATCATGTGTTGGTCACTCAACAGATGGTTTTTCTCTCAAACTCACCTTGAACGACACTCAGCAAGAGTCTATAAAGAGTTGATCACAATATAACAAGTAACACGCAGTAAATAAACACAGGATGTAAATTTTCAAGGTACTTTTATATATTGCCTCTCAACTCAAAGGATTACAAGCCTCTTGGACTCAAATCGCTTATCTAATGAGTTACATGGAGAAGAAATATATAATACTACCTACAGCCGGATATACTTTGATACCAGCTGGAAACCTCTAACCTAACATCTATACTACAAGACTCTAGGTGAGGTCTTTCAGACATTTTGCCTGAGAGTTGGTAGTCAGGACATGTCCCTGACTTACCTTTTGTCACCAACTAAAGTTGGTAACATGTACTATCATAAAAAGGTGAACAGTAGAATAAAGTATGGTCAACAACATGGCTCTTTAGGAAGATGCCATGCTGTATCAGAGGTCTGCACCGGACTGTCAGGGACCATACTTATATCTACTGGACATAGCAATGTCTTCCGAAGGATAAAATGCTTCGAAAGAATAACTTCTTCCGAAGCCACTTATACTTCGGAATACTGCTTCTTCCGAGGCTTGGAGTCTTCTTTGTCTTCGGAAGCAGACTTGGTCTTCAGCTCTTTCTTCAGACTATCTTCGAAAGCAGACTTGGTCTTCAGCTCTTTCTTCAGACTTTGTCTTCGGAAGCAGACTTGTCTTCAGCTCTTTCTTCAGACTTTGTCTTCGGAAGCTTAGACTTTATCTTCAGCTCTTTCATCAGACTTTTTCTTCAGCTCTTTCTTCAGACTTTGTCTTCGAAAGCTTAGACTTGTCTTCAGCTCTTTCATCAGACTTTGTCTTCAGAAGATAGTCTTCAGCTGTTGACTTCAGTTGTTGTCTTCAGCTGTTGACTTCAGCTGTTGCCTTCAGCTGTTGCCTTCAGCTGTTGACTTCAGCTGTTGCCTTCAGCTGTTGACTTCAGCTGTTGCCTTCAGCTGATATCTTCAGCTGATGTTCTTCAGACTCTCGAAAGATCTCATGCTTAGCTTCGGAAGCCCTTGAATGTAGCATCAAAATGACTATGTGAAGTGGTTTTGGTTGCACCAGCCTCATCATGACCCAACAATATGTGTAAATCATGTTTTACACATGTGTAATTCCAGGTATTATATGTGTAAAATGACGTTCGTAAAAAATACGAGATTTTTTATTTTTTTATAAAAATTTTATATATTTTTAATGATAGAGGGAAGCAAGGGAAACACTTATGTGTCTTTACTTTTTTTTATTTTTTTATTTTTATTTTATGATTTTTTTATTATGTTTTCGTTAATTACCATTTTATCATTGAAAGTAGTGGCTCACATTAGTTCCTGGAGTTCTCACAAAAAATTAAGTTCTCATTTGATCCCTCCCTAATAAAATAATAGGTAATGTTATAATAAAAATGATATTTAATTTAAATTGTTAAGAAGAATCGTCGGTTTGATATGTGTCCATCTATTTTTTAACAAAGAAAGCATTTTGATAATTGTGTCAAATACGTTAGCTCATTGTGTTTTATACGTTCATTATGTCAAATGTCTGGTGAATTGTGTTATATATTTTATATTTTTGTACAAAGCTTTGTTCGCTCAAGTTCATTCACGTGATCGTACCACTCTAGGCACAACTTCTTCAGGTGTGGCTGCTAACATATGTCAGGTGGTAGAAAAGCTCACTCAAGGTTCAAGATTCCAATTTCTCTTAATAATAATTCGATGTGCAACATCAAAAACCAAAGCGGGACAGCTGAAATTATTAGGTCATCCAAACTAAGCATATGGGATGAGGCGTTGATGGCAAAGCGACAGATAATAGAGGTAGCGAACCGAACACGATGAGATATTATAGACTTCAGTCTCCTATTTGGTGGAAAGATAATAGTTATGGCGGGTGATTTTAGACAAGTATTATCGGTCGTTAAACACGGTACACGCGCGCAGATCGTAGACTCCAGCCTACGAATGTCACCTTTGTGGTTTGTGAGGAAAAAAATGCAGTTGACCATAAACATGAGAGTGTTGAACGATCTCCAAAGAGACTATCAAAGGACACTATATACGCATACTCGAAGACATGTCAATTCGATTTACAGATAAAGAAAACGATGTAACAGAATTGATAAATGTTATGTTTATGTCGGTCAAGTCAATGTACATTCCATGGAATATATAATATCTTGAGCAATATTATCCAAAAAAATAATAGTGCAAAGGAGATTAATGATAAGATGATTGAAATCTTTCAAGGAGAGGTAAAGATGTACTACAATTTTGATGAAGTAGAGGATGACCACCATAACTTTTACCCGGTTGAGTTCTTAAACTCATTAACTGTTAGTGGTCTACCACCTCATAAACTATGTTTAAAAATCGGAAGTCCCATCATATTGTTAAGGAATATCGATCCATCATATGGTCTATGCAATGGCACAAGATTGATATGTAAAGGCTTCCAGCGTAATGTTATTGATGTTGAAATAGCTATCGGTAAACATACTGGGAAAAGCGTACTTCTGCCAAGAATCCCACTAACTCTTTAAGAATATAACATATTCCCATTCAAGCTGAAAAGAAAATAGTTTCCATTCGACTTATCATTTCCATGACAATCAACAAAGCTTAATATCAAACGATTTCAACTGTTGGTGTTTATCTTCTTGATTCTATATTTTCTCATGATCAACTTTACATGGTGTTATGAAGGGGTATATCACGGGATAATACCAAGGTGTTAATATATTCTAAAAAAACTTCAAGCAATTGGGGGCATACACCTCGAATGTTGTATATTGTGAAGTGTTTCATGGTACATGAAATGTGTGTTTGCCACAATGTAAAATTGTATTTTGTTAAATTTTCTGCGTTAACTTCTTCTACTACAAATTTAATTTCACAAGATTACATTTTTTCTTTATTTATCAAATATAATTTGTTAACACTACTAAATTCAATATTCGTTAAAAATAACATATAAATCTGTTATGAATGAGCTAAAGAATAATCCAAAAGACGTATCAGGTATGACTTTATTTTGGAATTTTGGCTAGTTTAACGTATCTACGCATAACTATAATACAATAATGCTAATTATAAGATTGCATGAAACAATCAAAATAATTTTCATATCAGTGACTAACACTACTCCGACTACTGAGGTGTCGGTCGAAGTTGAAAAGACAGAGGATATTTGTACGACTAAATGTCACACCCTCAAATTCCGGGTCTGGAATCTATCATGGAGGGGTGAGCAAACAGGATCGAACACAGTAGTTACACATGAGATGCAGTTATCTATATGATAAGTGTTGGATCATGATAAGGCTGGTGCAACCAAATTCACTTCATAGTCACTTTTGGTACTACATTAAAGGGCTTCCGAAGCCAAGCAAGAGATCTTCCGAGAGTCTAAGGAACAACAGCTGAAGACATCTTCCGAAGACAAAGTCTGATGAAAGAGCTTCCGAAGACAAAGTCTGAAAGAGCTTCCGAAGACAAAGTCTGAAAGAGCTTCCAAAGACAAAGTCTGAAAGAGCTTCCGAAGACAAAGTCTGAAAGAGCTTCCGAAGACAAAGTCTGATGAAAGAGCTTCCGAAGACAAAGTCTGAAAGAGCTTCCGAAGACAAAGTCTGAAAGAGCTTCCGAAGACGAAGTCTGCTTCCGAAGACAAAGAAGACTCCAAGCCTCGGAAGGAAGCAGTCTTCCGAAGTATAAGTGCCTTCGGAAGAAGTTATTCTTCCGAAGCACTTTATCCTTCGGAAGACATTGCTATGTCCAGCAGATAAAAGTATGGTCCCTGACAGTCCGCTGCAGACCTCTGATACAGCATGGCATCTTCCTAAAGAGCCATGTTGTTGACCATACTTTATTCTACTGTTCACCTTTTTATGATAGTACATGTTACCAACTTTAGTTGGTGACAAAAGGTAAGTCAGGGACATGTCCTGACTACCAACTTCAGACAAAATGTCTGAAAGACCTCACCTAGAGTCTTGTATATAGATGTAAGGTTAGAGGTGTCCAGCTGGAATCAAAGTATTCCGGCTGTAGGTAGTATTATATATATCTTCTCCCTGTAACTCTTTACATAAGCGATTTGAGTCCAAGTGTCTTGTAATCCTTTGAGTTGAGAAGCAATATATAAAAGTACCTTGAAAATTACTTGCTGTGTTAATTTTCTTACTGCTTGTTACTTGTTATATTGTGATCAACTCATTAAAGACTGATTGCCGAGTGTTGATTCAAAGTGAGTTGAGAGAAAACCACCCGAAATCCGATCCTGCAATTGGTATCAGAGCACCAGGCTCTTGATTGTGAGATCTTACCATCCTAATCAACCTGTTTTTCACTCCTCACCACAATCCACTCACTCAAATGGCTGCTCTCTCCAAGGCTGATATGGAAACTGGTACCTTGACCAAGTCCCCTATGATCACCCCTGAAGACTTTGACACATGGTGTATCGGATGGAAGGCTTCATCAAGTGTCAAGACTCAAGATGTGGGACTCCATTGTCAATGGTCCTTTCATACCAAGCACTACATCTGCCACTGGTAATCGCATCATTCCAAAAGATGTTGATGATTACTCAGAGGAAGATAGGAAGAGAATAGAGCTAGATCAAAGGGCTATGACTTGTCTCCAACTGCTCTCCCCAACTCCGTCTACAGACGCTTCAAGAAGTGCAAGACTGCTAAAGATTTATGGGAAGCTTTGAAGCTGATGTATGAGGGATCCAAGGAAACTCAAGAGAACAAGAAAGATCTCTTGAAGCAGCAGTTTGAGAACTTTACTTTCAAGGCTGGTGAGACCTTGACTCAACAATACTTCAGGTATGTTGAGCTAGTAGATACTCTGGCGGATATTGGAGTAGCTCTTGAGAACAGGACATAGTTAGGAAGTTCATGTCCTCTCTTCCTAAACTATGGACTCACTACTGTGTTGTCATCAAGAGAACTTCGGACCTTAAGACTCTTCTCTCACAGAGTTGTATGGTATCCTAAGTGCATTTCAGATGGAGATGAACATGCAGAACTCCTCTGACCACTCCAATAACCAACAGAGTTCAGCCCTTCATGTGGTTGAAAGGGAAAGCATGGAACCACAACATCAGTTGCTATGCTACCCTGACAACTCACATACTGGACCCTTCATTACTCTACCTGAGACTCCAAAGTCTCAAAAGGTTCAACACAACTCCTTTCAGGATAGTTGTGCCTTTGTCTCTGGAAGTGGACACTCTGGTGATTTTCAATACTGCTTTGATGATCTTGAGTGCTTCAATCCAGATGATGTGGAGTACATGGACATTGTCCAACAGATGGCTCTTTTAACTTACAGAGCGAAGAAGTTCTTCAAGAGAACTGGAAGGCAATTCCCTCAAAACCCAGTCAACAGCAAGTTTGGGTTTGATAAGAGCAAAGCAAGGTGCTACAACTGCAACCAACTTGGTCACTTTGCTAGGGAATGCAAGGCTCCCAAGAACAACCCGGGAACCCCACAGGCCTCCACCATCCCACTGCTCCTAAGCATGAAGAAAAGTCAACTGAAACAGCTGCTGTTGCTCAGGAAGTTGACTGGAGCTTCATGGTACAGGATGTGACTCCCGCTCAAGCACTCATGGCCGGAACAGATGATGATCAGGTATATGAACATCTTTGTACTGCTGCCTGTATTGCTAAAGTTAAATTGTATAAGGATTACATTTCGGAAATCAGATCTGAGGTTGAGTCTTTAAATGTGCTAAAATCTGACTTTAAAAGAGCTGAATCTGACTATCAAAAGAAAATTGATGAGTTAGAGAAAACTGTGTCTCTTTTAAACATGAAAAGACTAACTACAAGACTCAAATCAAAGATCTGATCTCCAAACTTTCTGAAGTTCAAGCCCAGTTAGTCACAGCTGAGGCTCAGGCCAGGAAGCAAGCTATTGCTGAGCAAAGCTTCCAAACTATTCTTGCATCAACCTCTCATTCCAAAATGTTTTATCAAAACAAAGAAGGGTTGGAACCAGTGAAATAGCTCCACCACACTCTTATGAGTCTATTAGACTACCTAGATGTGGTACTGAAGAGCAAGAGGTTCCAACTGCTGACCCTTCTCCATTGGAACTAGAGGATGAAGCAAAAATAGTGGCCTCCACAGGGGAGAAACAGGAGGATACACCCATCTCCACCTGTGATGACCAAATCCTGACCACCAAGGCAAGAAGAAGCAGAGCTAAAGCTGCTAGAAGGACTGCTAAGAAGGTTGCAGAGTCCAAGCTTAAGTTTGACCCTAAGCAAAAGGGTGTCTTCATTTCTGCCGGGTTTCAAGTGGTAGGTACTCCTGATTCAGGAAAGGAGTGTAGTACCAGCACTCCTGTCCTACTGAAGGATCAGAAGTTAAAGGGAAAGTTGCTGATGAAGAGAAGAAACCCAAGAAACAGCAACCTGCAAGTTCCCAGAAGACTAACATTGCATGCATAATGTGTGGTCTGCACAACCACATGGCTAAAGATTGTTACTACAATCCAGCAAGCACACATTATGCAAATAATGTTAGAAAAGAAGTAGTCAGAGAAGGTTTCTCAGTTGGACCACTTCAAAAGGTCCAAATGATGAAAAAGGGAAAGTTGGTCTCGGAAGCCAAGTTGCTTTCGGAAGAAACTGCTTCTTCCGAAGGGAAAATGGCTTCGGAAGCCAAACCTTCTAAGGTTCGGAAGAACAAGAAGGCTCCCTTGAAACCATCTCAGAAGAAGACTACTTCGGAAGAAAAGGTGGTGAAGGCTTCTTCCGAAAAGAGAGAAGCTTCGGAAGAAGACCATGCTGCAAAAGCTTCAACAAGCTCATCCTCAAAGATCAACCAAAGGATGGATTGGAAGATCAAGGAAGATGCTGCAGCCCAAACCTCTTCTTCAACAATGACCTCTATTGAACCCCATTGCATATCTTTGGTTCAATTATGTCACTATCTTTGGAAGAGCCCGAGACCTGCAAGGCTTGGGCTTCCAAACAAAACTAACCATCTCATCTTATGTGCAGGGACATCCATTTGACAAGAACAACAATATCTGGATTGTAGATAGTGGATGCTCCAGGCACATGACAGGGAACAGATCTCTCCTTCAACAATTCCAGAACTTTGATGGAGGGCCTGTCCAATTTGGAGGTGAGGCCGGAGGATATATTTCTGGCAGAGGAAGTATATCCAATGGCAGAATAAACATTGACAAAGTTCACTTTGTCAAACAGCTTGAACACAATCTGTTAAGTGTTTCTCAATTCTGTGATCAGAAGCATCAGATGCTTTTCACAGAACATGAGTGCATTATCCTCAAACCAGGGATGACAATTCCTCCGGAATTGGTGCTTCTCAGATCTCCCAGGAAAGGGGATATGTACAAGCTGATATGAACAATGCTTCTCCTATGGGTGAAGTATCATGCTTTCTTTCCAAAGCTGATAGTGATGAGTCAACACTATGGCATAAACGCATGTGTCATGTGAATTTTAAACAATGAATAAATTGTCTAAAAATAACTTGGTACATGGTTTGCCTAAAAAGGAATTTTTCTGCAAAGATAACTGTGTTGCATGCCTGAAAGGGAAACAACACAGATCATCTCATAAATCCAAATGTGTTAACTCTATCACTACTCCATTACACTTATTGCACATGGATCTTTTTGGTCCCACAAGTATAATGAGCATTGGAAGGAAATCATACTGCCTTGTGATCGTTGATGATTTTACAAGATTTACATGGGTATTCTTTTTAAGAAGTAAAGATGAAACTGCTGAAACTTTAAAATCTTTTATTCTTAAAATAGAAAATCAAATTGATCACAAGGTTAAGATTATTAGAAGTGATCAAGGGACTGAGTTTAAGAACTTCGTTCTTGACTCATTCTGTGACTCAAAAGGGATTGCCAGACAATATAGTGCTCCCAGAACTCCTCAACAAAACGGTGTTGCTGAGAGGAGGAACAGGACACTTATTGAGGCTGCTCGGACCATGTTAGCTGATTCAAAGCTGCCTCTAACATTCTGGGCAGAGGCAGTCAGCACTGCATGCTATGTGCAGAACAGGGTTCTTGTAGTTAAGCCCCATGGAAAAACCCCTTATGAGTTATGGAACAAGAGGCCACCGTTCATTGGCTTTCTAAGGTCCTTTGGCTGCAGGTGTACCATACTTAACACAAAGGACAACTTGGCAAAGTTTGCTGAGAAGTCGGATGATGCTATCTTTATTGGATACTCTTCTAGCTCCAAAGCTTATAGAGTATACAATATTAAGAATCAACAATTTGAGGAGTCATCCAACATAGTTGTTAATGAGCACACTCCTTGTGTTAGGGGGAATGGACCTGAGTATATCTTTGATTTAGAATTGTTTCCAAACTATTCTAAACCATCTTGTGAGAATGTTTCAGCTGGAACAGGTGCTCAAAGTGATGCTGATGCTGATGCAGGTCAACTATATGAGCTTCCCAGACCTATTCCAAATTCTCCAAGAGCTGAAGGGCAACAAGCTTCAACTATTCACAGATCTGACAGTGTAACTATCTCCAGAAATAGTGAAGCTTCAACAAGTGAATCACTTGATCAACCTCAAAGTTCCTCAGGTGATCCACTACAACACCAGGTTGAGGGAAGTGGTATTCTGAAGGAACAGGCAACTGTTAATACTACTTCACAACCAACCATTGATGATGTTTCTCAATCATTCAATCAGTCCTCATTGAATGACTCTGAAACAGCAGTTGGACAGAGTGATCCAATTCCTGATCAGAATATGTCTAACCTAGACTTATCTCTGCAATTGGAAGTGATTCCTCGTCTTAGGATTCACAACACTCATCCAACTGAGAACATCATAGGGAATGTCTCTGAGGTGTGAGAACAAGAGGACAAACTCATCATGGGAATGTCTGCTTGTACTCATGCTTTCTGTCTCAGATGGAACCAAAGAAGGTAGAAGATGCCTTAAAGGATAGTAGTTGGGTTGAATCGATGCAGGAGGAGCTGCTTCAATTCAAAAGACAAAAGGTCTGGAATCTATGCCCACTACCATCTGGTCAAGTACCCATAGGCACTAAATGGGTATTCAGGAACAAGAAAGATGATAGAGGCTTGATTATCAAGAACAAGGCAAGACTAGTAGTTCAAGGGTACACCCAGGAGGAAGGAATTGATTATACTGATGTCTTTGCACCTGTTGCAAGACTTGAGGCAGTTAGGATCTTCCTTGCTTATGCTGCATCCAAGAACTTCACAGTCTACCAACTTGATGTCAAGTGTGCTTTTCTATATGGGGATATAGATAGGGAAATCTATGTGTGTCAACCTCCAGGATTTGAAGACCCACAGCACCCCAACTATGTGTGCAAGCTGGATAAAGCTCTATATGGGCTGCACCAAGCACCTAGGCTGTGGTATGAGACCTTGTCTCAGTTTCTCCTGAAGAATGGATACACTAGAGGTACCATTGACAAGACTCTTTTCATCAGAAAGAGTGGAGAAGACATTTTGCTTGTACAAGTCTATGTTGATGACATCATATTTGGTTCTTCAAACGACCAAATGTGCAAAGACTTTGAAAGCATTATGAAGCAGAAGTTTGAGATGAGTTCCATGGGAAAAATGGACTTTTTCCTAGGAATCCAGGTGAAACAGATGAAGGAAGGGTTCTTCATAAGTCAATCTAAGTATGTCTCAGACATCTTAGAAAGATTTGAAATGAAGGACTGTAAACCAGCCAAGACACCCATACCCAGAAACCATAATCTTTGCCCTGACCTTGAGGGGGAGGATACTGATCAACATCAGTATAGAGCAATTATTGGTTCTCTGATGTATCTCACTGCAAGTAGACCAGATATCATGTTTGCCACATGCATTTGTGCAAGATATCAGGCTGCTCCAAAGGTGTCTCACCTAGCTGCTGCAAAGAGAATCCTCAGATACCTCAAAGGAGCACCTAAACTAGGTCTCTGGTATCCAAGAAATAGTGATTTCAATCTCTATGGATACTCTGACAGTGACTATGGTGGCTGCAACATTGACAAGAAATCAACATCAGGAGGATGTCAATTTCTTGGTGGAAGGATTATCTCATGGCAATGCAAGAAACAATCCTGTGTCTCTACATCAACTGCTGAAGCTGAATACATTGCTGCTGCTAGCTGCTGTGCTCAACTGCTATGGATTCAAAATCAGATGTTAGACTATGGATTCAACTTCATGACTACTCCTATCCATATTGACAACAACAGTGCTATCTCCATTACTGAGAATCCGGTGAAGCACTCCAAGACAAAACACATTGATATCAGGTATCATTTCATTAGAGATATTCATGAGAAACAGCTGATAAAGTTAATCAAAGTTGACTCAAATGAACAATATGCTGATTTGTTCACAAAGGCATTTGATGAACAAAGATTTAAGTATCTCATATCAGCAATTGGGATGATAAACATTGAATAACTACCTCTTTTGAAAACCTTTTTAAATGAGTAATGTCTTGTGTCAATACAATTTAAGCCCTGTTACAAAAGATCTTTAAATTATTCCAAGTGTAAATTCCTTCCGAAGAGGAACTAACTCTCGGAAGATATTCTTGAATATCTTCCGAAGCTAAATTCCTCAATGGAAATTTTCTTCTCGGAAGAGTTTTTGGTCTCGGAAGAAGCGATTGATTTTATATCAGATCTACTTCCGAAACTTATACAACTCTCCATTCGGAAAGACAGCTTTACCTTCGGAAGCAATGCCTTGTTTCGGAAGATAAAGTGCCTTCAAAGGACAATTTTACCTTCGGAAGCAATATCATGCTTCGGAAGAGAAATTGCCTTCGGAAGAAATTACCTTCGGAAATGTTTTACCCTCGGAAGTAAAGGTTTTCATATGTAACGGATATCTTTTGGGCCCCACTCTGTAAAAAGTAAAGATTTTGTTGATAATGTCAGATTATTTAAAATTATCCTTGCCGCCATCATCATTTCTCTGCCGTAAACCACCATACCACCCACAGTAACCCTATTACCACCACCATACCACTATTCACCCCTTTTTAAATAATCTTGACTTATCAATTTCATCTTCTTTTACCACTTTACAGCCCTAACTGTTCCCTTCACTGTAAAACCCTCAATCTCACCCAAAATTTCAAGCTTACCTTTTCTCCAATGGCGCTAAACCCTCAGCACAACCAAGTCGCATTACTTGACTCGTCAAGGGATGCTGACTTCACCCAAATCATCACCTTTCTCACCGAATCCACCTATCTCACTGCACTCACAGTTAACCCAACCGTATACTCCAACCATATGTCAGAATTTTGGAGCAACGGAGAAACTACAGTGCTGAATGGGGTTCGAGTCCTGAGAACCAGAGTTTGTGGCCAAGAGTTGGTCATCAATGAACAGATCATCAGGGAGCATCTCGAGCTTCACGATGATGGGGCTCCTACTGAGTTCCCCAAGGAAGACTTGGAAGGCACCTATATCCTCATGGGATATGGAGGCGATGTCAGCAGGTCCACAGTATACAAGTTCAACTTCTCTTACCACTGGAAGTTCCTGCTGCACATTGTTTTGCACTGCCTCTCCAACAAATCAGGGGTTGGGATCAAATCCCATATGAACTAGGATGCCTAGTTCATGGGTTGGTGAGAGGCCTCAGATTCAACTACTCACGATTCGTGTTGAACAACCTAATCGCCATCTCAGCAGGGATACATTCTTCATGTATCCCCGATTCCTTCAACACATAATCAACTGTGAGATGGAACCAAGCAAGCTTGTCTGCGCAGCTGCTCTTCCTGTTCCACACATGAGGCCTACCATCTTCAAGACACTGAAGAAGATGTCCACCAACTTCACTGGACGGTACACTCCATTACCTCCAGAGATGACTGAGCGCATAGCTCCTGGTGACATCCCTGTTCTCCCCACAGGTGATGAACCCACACCAGCAACAGCCACCACAATACCAAAACCTTCTTTACCCATCAAAGCCACATATCAGAGACGCCCCAAACGAACCCTTGTTCAATCTACTCTGATTGAACAAGCTCATTCTGTTCACACCCAAAGGACTAGAGTGGAATCATGGGCTCCCACTCAGTCCGAGGTCACACCATCCTTCACAATTGACCTCAATGTGGGTTTTGAGTCTCCTCAGTCTCAAACCCTGAGCCCGAACCTCAAGCCTTTAGCCCACAGGGTGAGTCTCTACACTCCCCTGTGCAGCTTTCTAGGGACAGCCCCACCATAGGCTCAATGCCTGTAGACATTGATCAAGGTCCCGGGTCAGTAGGACTAACCACCCTCTCTTTCACTGACCTTTTACTCCGAACTGATGAAGAGATTACATCTCTCCATGGCCATGAAGTTGATCTAAACACCCACTGACAGATCAACAGAGCCAAGAGGGATCCCTTGTCTCTAGCCCCCATCAGAAGCCTGCTACTGAGGTGAGTCCCACTGATGTGGAGGGGACTCATGTAGACTCAGCTGCCACTACTCAGAGTCTCTCATTGAGCTCTCAGGACAGTGGTAACATCATTAGGACTGAGTCTACGGCAACTTTGCCCATTGACATCTCTGAAAGAGATGACTCTGAGCAAAGGAAACCAGGGTGCCAAGAAACCACATCTGGTGGTGAGAGTGAGCATACTAGGTATGTTATCTCATCTCCCCGTGATTCTTCCTATGAAGATGAGGGAAGTATGCAACTAACACTTCAGTACTTGCTTTCTAAGGTCTCCAACCTGGAATCACAGGTGAAGATCTTAGAATCAAGGACTGCCACTCAGCAACTTGAGATTAACTCTCTCAAGGCTAAACTAGCTGAGAAACAGACGGAGAGGTCTGTTAGGCATGTACCAATCCAGGTCTCAATGACTTCTTCCTCTAGCTCATCTAGCTCTCAAGATGATGCTACCAAAAAGGGGGAGAAAGTTCAGAGACAAACACCTAAGGAACCACAGACCCAACTCATTTCCACCCAACAAATCATTACACTACCTGAGTCATCTCAATCCTTTCTGGAGATTGACTCAAGGATGCTTCAAGATCTCTACAGACTTTTCACACAGTTTGTATTGAGATCATCCCTAGAACAGCCCAGCCCCGACACCACTCTTGCATACTTTGGGGCTGAGGAGCTTCAAAGACTGACTGCACCTTCTACCACTGTGGAGGAAGTTGGTCAACCTAAGGTCTTCATGGAACCTGAGATTAGCTTCGAAGGGGAAATGGGGACTGATGGCCCAGCAACTGAAACAGATGGGACAGAATCTGCAGCAGTCTCATCTTCCGAAGCTCTAGCTGAGGCTTCCGAAGCTTATATGGAAGCCTCGGAAGAACAAGACAAGTCTTCTGAGGCCGAAATAGAAGCTGCGGAAGGCTTATTTCAGATGTCCGAGGAACTGACCATCACAGATGTCATTGCTGAAATTGCATCTGAGGTGAGCAGGGAGGACATTTCTGATATACCTCCAACCCAAGCACCAGCTGAACTTCTCTCTCAATCACAACCCTCCATCCAAGAACCACCACAGTCAAGCACAATCAAAGACAAAGGCAAAAGAAAATTGACTGCGGAAGAGCTTCAGGAGGAGGAGAAGATTGAGAAGGCCAAAAAGAAAGGTCGGTTTCCTACTGAGAAGCTGTTAGCTGCTAGTTCTAAGGCAGCTGCAGCCAATCAGGAAGAAATCAACCTAAAGAAAGAACAGCACTCATTGACCAGCTCATCAGCCTAGGAGCTGTCAATGAGGAAATACTCCTGCTACCACTAGAGGAGTTGGTGACTTTGGAGAGGTCAACCAGGCTACAACAAGAAAGGGAAGCCAGGTTGGCCTTGGAGAGGGAAGAACAAGAGCAGAGGGAGGCAGCCCTAAGGCTGAGAGAGGAGAGGATCAAATTCCTCCTCTCAAGAGGGTTCAGTCTTCCTGAACTGTCTCCACATGATGATGATATGATCCTGCTGCTCCACAACAAAGAGCAGGATCAAATGGAGAAGGAAAGGAAGAAGGCTGCTAGGGAGAAGTTAATGGTGAAGAGGAAGAGGGAGGAAGAGAAGGAGGTCACTGCTGCCAAGAAGTCAACTGACAAAGCCTGGATGAAGGACTACCTCCGGGCTCATGGCTTCTCTGGCAGGCAGGTGGGACCTATGTCCGAAAGGACACTCCAGCGGATAGTCAGTGAAATAAAAGCTGACATCCGTTTGGGGAAAAGGAAGGAGATGTACAGGAGGATGAAGGGAATGGTTTTCACCCCAGCCACTCAACCACAGCCACAACCCACTCCAGAACCAACCCCTTTTCCCATCAAACCTGAACCCACTGATGAAACCTTCACCCCTCAACCCACAACTCTACCCAAACCTACCACATCACCTCAACCACCTAAACTACCCATCCTAAAACCCAAGACTCAACCCAAAACCACTAAACCTAAGCCTACCCAACAACAGCCAAGATCATCCCCTCAGCCTCCTAAACATCTCTCCTTTGAGGAGATAAAGGAGTTCAAGACAAGGCTCATAAACTGCACTACTTTGAGCAGCATCTCCTGTGAGGGAGAGCTTATCAACATCACCTATGTTGATAACTCTTCAAGCTCCCTCACCCTAGGCCAATTTCTTGAATTGCCTAGAGAAACCTTGGGCCAGGCTGCAAGACTTCTTGGTCTCAACTCCGATACCCTCAATGCTGAGGAGAAGAGGCTAAGAAGAAGACTGGTGACTCTGCTGGATACCAGGAAAGAGGACAGGATTTCTAGTCAATCTCCTGGACCTAGAAATGCAATAATCCAGTGGAGGTTCGATGAACCTTCTCACAACTTTGTTGTGGAAAGGGAGAATGGTGAAACCAACAGGCTCAATGCCACTTCTCTACTGCATCTCAGCAGATTTGATCTTGCTGAGCTTGCAGAGAAGCCATTCTCCAATCCCTCCAACTCTGAGACTGCTGCACACATCAGAAACCACATCAGCGGTCTCCACTTGGCTGAACGAAGTAGAAGAGCCAAGATTGAAGAAGAGTTGAAGCTGAAAAGAGTGGAAGACAAGGAAAGATCAACCACCAAAGGCACAGCCTTTCTACAGATGGTGGAAGGTCCTGAATTGGAACCAATAGTTCGATGGGAATATGACTATACTTCCCATCAACTAACTCTTTTCAGAGGGCCACAACAGAGGGTACACATAATCCAAGGTGACAGAGTAGAGGTTCTGTCCACCAAAGATTTGTACAAGATTCTCAGCATCACAGCAGGAAAGAATGAAGATACTGATAAACACCTGCTCGCCTTGGTGCTGAGAACTTTGAGAAGAAGAGGGAAGTGAAGTTTTGGTAGCATCAGCCTAGGGGGAGTTTGTTGGATCATGATAAGGCTGGTGCAACCAAATTCACTTCATAGTCACTTTTGGTACTACATTAAAGGGCTTCCGAAGCCAAGCAAGAGATCTTCCGAGAGTCTAAGGAACAACAGCTGAAGACATCTTCCGAAGACAAAGTCTGATGAAAGAGCTTCCGAAGACAAAGTCTGAAAGAGCTTCCGAAGACAAAGTCTGAAAGAGCTTCCGAAGACAAAGTCTGAAAGAGCTTCCGAAGACAAAGTCTGAAAGAGCTTCCGAAGACAAAGTCTGATGAAAGAGCTTCCGAAGACAAAGTCTGAAAGAGCTTCCGAAGACAAAGTCTGAAAGAGCTTCCGAAGACAAAGTCTGCTTCCGAAGACAAAGAAGACTCCAAGCCTCGGAAGGAGCAGTCTTCCGAAGTATAAGTGCCTTCGGAAGAAGTTATTCTTCCGAAGCACTTTATCCTTCGGAAGACATTGCTATGTCCAGCAGATAAAAGTATGGTCCCTGACAGTCCGCTGCAGACCTCTGATACAGCATGGCATCTTCCTAAAGAGCCATGTTGTTGACCATACTTTATTCTACTGTTCACCTTTTTATGATAGTACATGTTACCAACTTTAGTTGGTGACAAAAGGTAAGTCAGGGACATGTCCTGACTACCAACTTTCAGACAAAATGTCTGAAAGACCTCACCTAGAGTCTTGTAGTATAGATGTAAGGTTAGAGGTGTCCAGCTGGAATCAAAGTATTCCCGGCTGTAGGTAGTATTATATATATCTTCTCCCTGTAACTCTTTACATAAGCGATTTGAGTCCAAGTGTCTTGTAATCCTTTGAGTTGAGAAGCAATATATAAAAGTACCTTGAAAATTACTTGCTGTGTTAATTTTCTTACTGCTTGTTACTTGTTATATTGTGATCAACTCATTAAAGACTGATTGCCGAGTGTTGATTCAAAGTGAGTTGAGAGAAAACCACCCGAAATCCGATCCTGCAATAAGTTTTAGATAACTATTTCATTAATAATCAGAGTAATAATTATTATACGCAGCGGAAATAAAGATAGATCGTTTCTTAACGATACATTAATAAACAAATATCTTGAGCTCTTATATGATCCTATGTGCATGTCCATAAGCTCCTAGTAGATACCTGAGAATACATGTAAAATCAAGTGTCAACACAGGGTTGGTGAGTTCATAGGTAAGTAAATCACATTGATAAATCATCATTTATCATCAATAGGATTTTCTGTAAAAGTGTGACTACTCACTGGTGTCACTTGGTATATGAATAGCCTGTCGGAACCTTTTTATAAGGTGAACCCGCTATCCCATATACTTACTAAGTACAAGCCAACAAATCCTTCACATAGGATTTGCCCATGTATCATAGTTTATCATTACTACGTACAAACCCAACAAATCCTTCATATAGGATTTGCCCATGTATCATAGTTTATCATTACTACGTACAAGCCCAACAATCCTTCATATAGGATTTGCCCATGTATCATAGTTTATTATCCGTTTTATGTGTATATTATGTTATTTATAATAATTCCAAATCAGAGGGAGCTAATCCTCCTTTACATTTATCCTCATATGGGTTGTAAGTGGAACTATAATGCAAACTTATATAGCGCACATCTGCCTTCTCACACCAGAACAGTCATCCCGAATGACAGCAAGATCTTTGTGCATCTTGGTATGGACCACATGTCCAAACCTTTGTGGGGGTCAGTCACTCCCTGATAGTACTATCCAAAAGATCCCTGCCTTGTTAATACTCCAGTTTACAGAGAAGGATTTTCAATATAACCATATGTAATCATAAATGTGATTCAATTATTATTTAACATAATGCACAAAAATAATTTGGAAACATGTATTCCTCCCCAAAACATTTAAATGATTAAAAAGGGGATCAGTTAAGTATGAACTCACCTCAGTCCTTGTGTGGTGTTGACAAGCTAGTAAATTCCTCCTAAGGAATTATAATTCACATAAGCAAATATTTACAAATCCATAACCTAAATAAGTTAGATCTTGAACCTGGCGTTCAATTGATCTAGGGTTTGGTTTTCGGGGATTTGTTATAAACATATAACTAATCATTTAATTATCTTTGTTAATTCTTTAATAATTAAAGATTTATATTTCATAAAATTTGATTAGTTAATAATGATTTTAACATATCATTATATTCTAAATAAATTGTAGACATTATTTAAACATGTAAGTTTATATTTAATTTTTGTAAGATTTTATAAATATTTAAATTTATAAAATCTAATTTGTGTTTATCTTATTATAATTAATCCATAATTAATAATATAATGTCTATTAATAATTTGATGATTTAAATTATTATTTAAAATCCATTTTTATAAAAATACCCACTTACAACATTTTGTAATAATTATAAAATAATAAATAAATAAGGTTTTTAAAGAAATAATTTTCCAGAAAATAATTATATAACTTCTAAAATAAACAAAGTTTATAAAAATTATTTTTATAATTTTTAGTAATTTTTCTGTTTTTTTAAAAGGTTCAAAAAGGCTTTAAAAAATATGTTGGGGGCCAGGTTCGAACCCGTGACCTCCTGTCCACACTCCCACACACAAACCAGTAAACCAAGGCATCCAGCCGTGGTTATTCTTGGTTTCAATTACTTTTAACCCATGTTAATCCATTCATATAAACCTTAATTCGAATTCGATTCAATTGAACCTAAATCCGAATCTGTTATCAGTTATATTGATGGGGCTTTTGATCCCCATGTAATAACGAGTTTATTGGTATGTTCAATTACCTGAATTGATTCAAGATGATGCTCAGATTACACGAAGAACAAGCCGTGACAGGGGGAATTGGTTCGAGGTGCTAGAGAGGATAATAATCTAATTAAACTCGTGTGAAGCTTCTGAGAATGATCACGACCAAAAGCCCCTTATCAATTGAGACTCAATGGCTTGCGAGCATCCCACATCGGTTGGGAAGGGGAACGAAAGACTCTTTATAAGGGGCTGGATACCTTCCCCATCATGACGCGTTTTAAATCCGTGAGGCTGGCGATGCGTCGTCGGCCAAAGCGAACAATATCATGGTGTGGCAACATGCTTGTTACAGTTGGTATCAGAGTTAGGGCCGGGCCGTTGTGCCAGCGAGGACGCTGGGCTCCCTAAGGGGGGTGGAGGCTTGCGAGCATCCACATCGGTTGGGAAGGGGAACGAAAGTCTCTTTATAAGGGGCTGGATACCTTCCCCATCATGACGCGTTTTAAATCCGTGAGGCTGGCGATGCGTCGTCGGCCAAAGCGGACAATATCATGGTGCGGCAACATGCTTGTTAAACTAAAGATGTGGCGGATAACACGGTGAAACACAAGATATTCCAAGTTCCCCTATGGACGAAGAATGGTGGTCGAACAATATCGATGAGATCATCAAGCTCTGTGAGGCGTACGATTAGTTGCTCTAATCAAGCAACTAGCTCCACGTTTATGATTTTACTTTTTCAGCGTTATTATTCGAGACTTGAATTCTCGGATCTGTGTGTTACCTTATTATAATCGTTTTATTTACCTACTTCATAACTTGTGCAAACTTTGTTCTCTAACAATATGATTAAACTCATCTCAGCGCTCTCGGACTAAAAGTTTAAAAATTTGTTCGTAAACAATATTATTCGCATACGATTTTAACGGTGGCATGAACGCAACTAAAAGTGTCGCACCCATCGCATGACGCTTGCATGTTACTAGTAATAAACATGCAAATCAAGCTCACACGTAAATTTAAAATGTATAGAAAATTTAATATTCATCTTAGTGTATCCTGCATTTCAAATATTAGAAAATTAGGTCATCTGATTAATTGAACCCTCCAACTTATTTGAAGATTGAAGATAGCATACACACAAGTTTCTATGAGTGTATTGTGTTTATACCAAGGATAGCTTGTAACTCGCTCGATGCTTACTCGGAAAATTAGTATTCGGAAAATACTCACTCGGAAAATTAGTGTTAAGAAAATGCTCGTTCGATTTTAGATCCAAACACAAGCAAAGGTCCGTTCGATGCTCGGCTCGGCTCATGAACAGTCCTATTAACTATATAAATTGTTTTTTTTTAAAAAGCTCCTATACTATGTAAGTCAAGTGCCTTTATTACTTCATATGTATACAAAGAGGAAAGACTCGTCACCACCTATCCCTCCCAGACCCTGCTTTTGAGTGAGATATACTGGGTTTGTTTGTTTGTTTGTTTGTTTGTTTGTTTATGTATACAAAGACAAGTTCAAGTTTCTTTAATCTATTATCCTTCTTGCTGACATAGATAGCCCTTTTATGCATAAGCATTTGTTCAAACGAGTTAATATAATGAGAAATACCTAGCTTTACCTTTCAATATTACAGGTCTCACATATTCATTCGGATGATGTATAATATATGCTCCGACCTTTCCACGATAAATTATCACTTAACGATTAAGTCGTTGAATTTTTTACATTTGCCTTTATTTATCTTCCACATAGTTTTATTATGTATTTCTTTTCACATATAAATGCTTTTTAGAAAACAATTCACAAGTTAACAAACTTTTGGTCATTAAAAATCATACTCAAAAGATAAATGAATAAATAATTGAGTTTATAAAAATATTATTAAATACAGTCAAAAGTTTGAAAATATTAGAAAGGTTTGACTTCAATTGAAATCTGTATTTTTTTTTTTTTTTTTTTTGCCTAGAAGGGTGAAAAAGACTTGTAAATTGTAATTGGCTTTTGCTCAACCCACTACCAAATCAGACCCCAGCCTCCCAAATCCCACCCATTTCCACTGGGTTAATTGGTTGACTTTGTTGTTAAAAATGTTGACATTGACCAAAAAGTCAAAATTATAAAAATTATGTCAGAAGTGGGATTTGAACCCACGCCCTCTCTCGAAGACAAGAACTTGAGTCTGGCGCCTTAAACCACTCGGCCATCCTGACATTTTTAACTATTTTAAAGGTAATCTAATAATTAAAGTAGATAAAGACCAGAACTTCTCAAGTTCTCTCTGAATGCTCGAATAGAACTACATTCCAACCTAAGCTAATCTTTTAACATATAGAATTCAAACTTGATATTGAGTTTGTCGATCCAAAATCAATAAATTTCTTGTTGATGGTACTTCTAGTATTATCAACGCACGTTGTAATATATTAGATCAACTTATTGATAAAGGAAATAATATTAGAGACTAAACGATTTAGTTGTTGTGTGATTGCGGGCTTGATTTTAATTTTAAATAGACAAATTGGATTTTAATAATTCAAGAACGATAATAATTCATACTATTAATTTGGTTGCTAATAATCTCAACTTTCACTTTTATTACAAATGGTAATCTAATGGTATAATTATCATACATTAACACTCAATTTGTATTTATTTTAATCTCGATTTAGCTTGTATGTTTTTTTTCATTTCATTCATAATTATTATTGTGAACAAAGTCGAGTGCAAATCAAACGTAAATATTTAATAATTATGTTAATAAACTGTTGTTGGTAACAAAAGTAAAAGTTTGGATTTTTATCATCCAAATAAATAGTATATATTATTATCGGTCAATAAATAATATTAAATTATTAAATTGCAGTTAGGCTTTTAAATATTATTTGGGTTGTTAATACTGGGCTTCATTTATATTATAAGAATTGGGTTTTAATGAAGTGTGCTTCAATTTTAATAGGATATCGATTTGGCCAACAAAGCCACAAAGGACCAGCGCAGCCAAATAAAGGGATCCGCCGAGGGTTCTTTTGATTAGGGTTGTTCATTAAGCGAAGCAAACAAAGCCAGTGTAAGCTTGAACTCATCTTAAATTTAAACTAAGCCTTTTTGGTTTGGCTCGGATTAAAATCAAGCTGAAAATCTTAGCTCGAACTTAGCTAGTTTTGGCTCGGTTTTAATTCATAAACATAATTAAAAAATCAAATGTAAAATAAAAATAAACATACTACATAACTCATAACTGGTTTATATCAAGTCTTACTAAATATAAATTAAATTAAAGTTCAATTTTAAGAAAATACAAATAACTCCGCCACCATCTAAACCGAACAAAGTAAAGCCATGACATTACATAACATTCCATAGTCTATTATTTAGTAAGAAATTAAAACTATGCTTAAATAATTTATTATAATATATAAAAATATAGAAACAAAACATAAGACGACCCAATACAAACATTATAACTTAATATTTTTACACTAGAAATAGCTAAAAAAATATATTATACTCTTAACAAATGAGCAAATGTCATGATATATGTTATATGCATAAAATTAACATATTGTCTCAGTAAAATAAATTGCGCCATACTGACCCAAGCTAAACCGAGCCAGGTCGGCTCGTCATGAACCGAGCCGAGTTTAGCTTGTTTTTATACCAAGCTAGCTCAACTCGGCTCAGTTTAGAACCAACCATTTCGAGTGAGCTTTTTTGAGCTTTTTTCGAACGAGCTCCTAGCCACGAGCTATTTGGGCAATCTTACTTTTGATCCCAACTTTAGGTCAACATAAAATAAAATAAATAAAAAAACAAGGGGATCTGCAGTTGTGGTGTTCTTTTTAGTTGCTCGAACAAAACAGAGGAGGAAAAAATCTGCAGGTTCTTTCGGTGTTTGCACCCACGCTTAGTTTTTTTTCTTCAACCTCATGCTTCGATTCTTCTTCAATCTCGTCGGATTCCATGAATAGGGCTGCAAACGAACCGAACGAGCACGAATTACCATGTTCGTATTCCTTCATTAAAAAACAAACTTGTTCATGAACTGTTCACGAACACTTACCGAACGGGTTTTCTTATTCGTGTTCGTTCGCTAAGGAAATGAACATGTTCATGAACTGTTCACGAATGCAAACGAACACAAACAAAATCATACGAAAACAAACAAATCAGGAACATGACGAACATAAAGAAGTCCATGAACACAAACGAATACAAATTATCACATATTTATTTTAGAATAAAATCATCATTTTCATCACAAAATTTATCAAAAATAAATATTAACATAAATATCTAAAAATACTTGACATACTTGTCATAAAAATAACTAACACAAAAGTTAAGAACATAATCGAACACATTAATGAAAGTAAACGAACACATTATTGAACATTCACAAACGGAAATTAACGAACATAAACGAACACATTATCGCACATTCACGAGCATAAATGAATGAACACGGCTTGTGTTCAAGTTCGTTCGTTTAACTAAACGAACGGAATTTTCTTGTTCGTGTTCGTTCAATTACTAAGCGAACGAACATAAACGAACTTCCCGTCGAATGTTCACGAGCTGTTCGCTGAACGTTCAGTTCATTTACAACCCTATCCATGTACTTACTCTTTCAAGCATTCAGATCCGAACTTAGAATATCAAAAAAACAAATCACTCAACACGTTAGTTTCAAAAGATGTAGATCTAAAGTGGAAGGAAATGATCTCTCTCTTTTCTAGAGATGAAAATTTTAAATGATAATTAATCAACTTATATGTTTAAAAAATGTAAATTAAATAAATAATTGAAAAATGTTTAGATGGAAAAACGAAATTTAAATGCTCTAAAACATGACACGTGACATAAAAAAGTTATTTATTATAATTGATAGAATAGGTTATAGCAGCTTAAAAAAATTAAACACATTAGTCCAAATAGTAATATCAGTTAATTAGTAACTATACAACTTTAATCTAAACATGACTCTCTTAATATCTATACTAATAAATCTAAATAGTTTTTGACACATATCGTACTTTTGTAAATATTTTGACACATGTGATGCTCTCACAACAATTTTGACACATGTGATTACCATAAAAATTTAAATTCTTGATGACAATATTAAATGTTAATTATGTTGTATATCATTTCCAGTTTATTAAATAAAATTCAAATAAATAAAAAACATGTTTTAAAAAATGTATGAAGTTTTTTTAATATAAAGAAGTTTTTAAAAATTTGTTTAAAATAACTTTAAAAAATAGAACGTTTAAAAAAACAAAGTTTTACAATAAATTTTTTAAAGATGAAAGTTTAAGAAAATATTATTATTGTTGTTATTACTTAAGATAGTTAATTATACACAATTTCAATAATATCTTGTCTCATATTTTTGTATAATTTTTAAATATTAATTAATAACAATAATAATAACAACAGGTAATAACAATTATTTTAATATTATAATTCAACCCATTGAGTAGACGGGAAGTAAATTATATTTCTAGGGCCCTACTAATGGTACGCCCTGAAGGATATCTGGACGTCTGCTTACGGCCTGTAAGGGCTTTCACGGGCCGTAAGCACTACGGCTAATCAAATCAGTCATTCATAATATTAGCGGCCATTATCCTCCGTTACGGTCAACTTAGATCACGAGCCGTTAGCCTTATCACGGCCAGTTACTCTACCAACAAACGGCCCATGAAGTCCTTCACGGCTTTATTTTTCAATGTTAATTATATGACGAGTCGTATTATTCCTTAATTTTCATGTAATTTTATATTTATTACATTATTTGATATGATGTAATATTTCTCGATATTCGTGTTAATTATGTGACGGGATACAATATTCCATATCAAATACTATATAAACGTTAGTTTATAAATCATTTAATAAAATCATTTTTACGATAAATCGTACATAAATTACAAATTCAACCATGTTATTTGAAAGATTTAACGTTACGATGTCTATCTAGGATAGCAACTATTTATTCATGTCGGAATCTAACTATTACCCCGACGAGGGTTACGGTTATTACGGTGAGTGTGCTTTAAACTATTTAGGACAGTACGCGTCGAATTACGGCGGGGATGACGGTGGCGATGACGGGGGTGATAACGATGGCGATAACAACGGTGATAATGACGGTTCTAGTTCCAGTAAAAGAGGTTTATATGACACCAATCAGGTTATAAGATATCATATTTAATTTTACTATCATTTACTAATAACTAATTATAAATATTAAAATTCGCAGGTTTTCTCATCTCGTGAATAATTAGTTGATTGGGCAACTAACGTAAGGCAAGAAAATGGGTTTGTTATTGTCACCAAACATTCGAAAAGAAACTTGAATGGTGTGGTGGTTAAAATATGGTTGAAATGTGATCGGAGTGGTGTATATAAGGGAGCACCCACTCTTAGAAATAGTGGCACCAAAAAAACAAACTGTCAGTTTGAATTGTAGGGTAAGTACGAGATGACGAGAGATGGGTGGATCATAGTTGTTGTGGATGATATTCATAATCATGAACCTGTTGAACACATGGAAGGACATGCATACGCAATGGGGCTCACCGAAAATGACCTTTCTATTGTAAACAATCTGACCGAGCAAAAGAATTGAAGCTCGAAACATTCTAGGCACACTGAGGGAACAAAATCCTAATAACGTGTCTGGTTTACGAACCATATATAATGTTCGATCAAAAATTAAAAAGTCTACCAGAATTGGGAAACCCCACTGCAGGTTTTTTTTCTATACTACAACAACATAAATATATTTACACTCCGCACATAGATGAACCGACAAATACTGTAGAAGGGTTTTTTATACATCCCACATCTCATACTTTATGGTGTGCCTACCCACACGTGTTGATAATAGATACAACATACAGAACTAACTTGTATAAAATACCGTTTGCTCAAATGGTTGTGTGACATTCACCCTGAAATCTTTTTCTGTTGCTCACGCACTCATTGATTATGAGCGTGAGGTCAACTTCAGATGGGTGTTAGAGCAACTGAAAGAAACGTTGGAAGAAAAATGTATGGAGCCCCATGTTATACTAACCGATCGAGACCTCGCTCTGATGAAAGCGTCCGAAGAAGTTTTTCCGAATGCTGTTTGATTACTTTGTAGATGGCATATTTCGGAGAATATTGCTAAACATTGTAATGCGAGTTTTTCAAATGAAGAGTGGGATGCTTTTGAGCATGTGTGGTCGGTACTTATTAACTCTGTCACGGCGGACATATGCGCTTATAATTACGATTGCCTTTATCGCAAATTGGTGCCAACCATTCAAGTAAGTTTTCTATTTTTATTCTTATATATATATATATATATATATAAATATAACTAATTTTATTTTAAATAGGATTATTGTTGTACCTAAAAAATAACTGGTTAACCTCTTGCCACTCTAAAAATCTATTTTGAACCAACCTACGTAATAACATACAAATTACAACTCCCGAATCTCGACCAATATGACCCGTATTAGGAGGCCACACGGTTTCCCCAGACACGACCAGTTCTTCAATTTCTTTTTATCCGGAGTGCTGCCAATATTGTATACGTGCCAGAAAATATAAAAAATACGATTTGAATTGTATGAAAATCATCCGGGCATTACGATGGATGCATCATGAATCATCACACGTATTTGGTCGGCATTCGTATGGAGAGTATATATGAATTTGTAGTGGCTCCATACAAATCTTAATAAGATACCAATTTTCATCGTTATCAGTGATTGGTACGTAAACCTACAGAAAAATTTAATTCACGGTTATAAGTTGATGATTTTAGTTGTATAACATGAAAACAGTATTACCGTATCAACTTCCTATAACGCGAGATATAGATAGTCACTCCCATCACCATATTCGGTACCCTTAACGGATCCCTAGTATATTAAGTTAAACCACTCAAATGGGAGAATCATCCAACGATCACTACCCGGCAACTCTTCTGTTCTACGTATTTCTTCGTATCTCCATATTATGAGTCTATTTGTCCACGGCCGAACATGTTGTAAAATAACAAAATTTTTAATTATTGGAATTAAAAAATAAAATAAAATTTACAATTAAAAACTTAAAATCTTACCTCTGTATATAAAGACACGTTCCTTAGTAATTTATGCCAAAAAATCTAACTGGATATCAGAATGACCCATGTAATACACCCTACATGTTTAGGCATCACCGTTACGTATAAACTGAATAACATTTTAAGACCGGTTCCTCCCAATCTGCCAATTATGGTTATCTATTGGATCGGGAATGTTTTCCACAATATCTCGTGAGTTTGAAGATAACTCATTCTGACGTCTTTTATTACCTCCGCGAGAAGACATTTTAACTGTTTTGTTTCTCACTAACCGTTTAAAACAAGTAATATATGTTCGTTTATATAACGTTTATGCAGAATTTTAAATCAAATCAAATCAAATAATTGCTTTAACGTTTTCAAAGAATAATACGTCACTTCACATCATAATAAAATTCAAAATACATGCAAACCAGGGAAATAATATATCGAATCTTATTCAAAAGAAAACTCATGGCCCGTGAATAACTTCACTGACCGTGAAATGTATATTTAACGGGTCGTAAGACTCTTCATGATCTATATGTTATGGCCCGTGAAGTGTTTCACAACCCGTTACCTATTAAAGCTGCAAAATTTAAAGTTGTAAGTTTTAATGTGCCGTGAAATGTACATAACACCTGACTATTTCTAACAGCCCGCTTGTATATACGTGTATGATAGGCCGCCTCTCTCTCTTTTTTTTTGGAAGGCAACTTTCAATAAAACACAGGAACAAAGCGGGATTCCCAAGCCGGGAACCCCTACGACAATCACATTACATCAAAATAAAAGATTTCTAACCCTTCCAATCCACCCTTTCAAAATTTCCCCTACTTCTAAGCCAAAGATAAGACAATGACTTTATATCCGCCACCAGCTCCACAACATTCCGGGTCTTCTGGGTGAAAATCCTCTCATTCCTGGCTTTCCAGATACGCCAACAAGTCACCATAAAAATCCCATATAACAACTCCTTTCTCCTCGCCGACCACCCCGAACCTTTAACCACTTCAATAATATCTCTAACAGAAAACAAGAATATAGGCGGGAGTTTAACCCACTGAGCAATACCCTTCCACGTACCTATAGCCAGACCGCAGCCAGTGAACACATGATCCGCACTCTCCTCCTCAATCCTGCAAATATCACACATATTTTCGCCATGCAAAATATTCCTTCTATTAAGCGCCACTTTAGTAGGGATTCTATCTAACAGGAGCCGCCACATAAAGACGTTACACTTCAGGGGAAGCCACTTACACCACGAAAAGACGGAATCCATATTCAACCCGGCCAACCGATTATCCACCATCTATTGCTTCGCTTCGTAGACGGAGAAAACAATTGGGCCTCGATCATGCCAAGCCCAAGTATCCGGATGATCCAATAATTGTTGACCATGCAATAACCTGTGACTCTCTATTCATTCGGTAACCTCTTGTTGCGTAGCCGGTAGTTCCTCCAAGCCCAACAAATCGGACCATCCCTATCAGGCCCCCTAATCCTGTCAGCGACACTACACCATTTATTGGACTCCATCCGGAACAAATTCGGGAACATCACCTTCAATGGCACTTTAGAAATCCAAGGATCCATCCAAAACTTAATCGCCAACCCATTTCCCACACTGGCCCGAATCATATACGCACCTATGGAATCACCCACCTTGAGTTTAAAACCATTCTTAACCAACTTGGACCAGTACCCGAGAGACTAGTTTTCGCTGGATAAGTCTCCCATTGTCTAACCGAACCATGTAAGGAATCAATCACTTTACGCCACATAGCATCACCTGCCACCCTATACTTCCATAACCATTTTAAAAGGAACGCATTATTACTATCTTCCAATCGACTAAGACCCAACCCTCCATATTTCTTGGGCATCGCAACCTTATCCCAAGCTACCCAATGCACCTCCCTAACATCCGGGTCTCCACCCCACAAGAATCTTTTAATCAGCGCCTCTAATTTCGTAATGATAGTCGATGGAGCCTTATATAAGGCAAAATAATAAGACGAGATACTTTCCAACACAGATTTTATCAAGACCAACCGACCACCAATCGATAGCACTTTGGATTCCATTTCGATAGCCGAGTAGTAAAAACCTTGATCACCGGCTCCCAGTTGTTAATCCTACCCATATTGGCACCCACAGTAATGCCAAGATAAGTAAAAGGAGTAACCCCCGAGCGACTACCAAGGGACTGAGCCATGGCAACCACCTCGTCTACTTCCTTCCCCACTCCAAACAAAGTAGACTTATTAATATTTATACTAAGGCCCGAGCACAAGTGAAAGACCCTTAGTAATCTTCGCAATGTACCGGAATTGTTCTCCGACCACTCTCCCATAATCATAACATCGTCAGCATATAGCAAATGGGACAAAACTAACCCGTTCTTAGGGAGCCGAATACCATCAAACGCGCCAACCTCACAAACCTTTCTCATCATACCCGCGAAAGCTTCCATAACAATAATAAATAAAAAAGGAGACATAGGATCACCTTGCCGCACCCCCTTCTCACAAGAAAACTCAAACGTCGTGGAACCGTTCACCAAAACGGACGACCTGGCCGAAACTAAGACACCCTTTATCCACATACACCACTTTTCGGGAAATCTCATCTGTCTCATAATCGACAGCAAAAATTCCCAGTTAACATTATCGTAAGCTTTAGCGAAATCAATTTTGAACATAAATAGCTCCCTTTTACTTTTTCTGGCCCAGAAAAAAAGCTCACTAATAATCAATGGACCATCCAGAATATACCTTCCTGCTATGAAAGCCGATTGCGTTTCTGATATCAACCCATCAATCACCTTCCTTAAAAGATTAGCTAGCACTTTAGAATAACTTTACTGAGCCAATCAAATTAATAGGTCTATACTCACCTAATTCCACGGGTCGTTTACTTTTGGCACTAAAGTAATAAAGGAAGACCCCACCTCTCTCTCAATTGCTCCTCTGCCTGCCACAACTGAAAACCCTAAACATTTATTATCTCTCTATCGATCTGTAAGTTTCTACATCTTTCAATTCCTTTCGATTATGATTTTCTTTTCATAATCGATGTTATTTGTTTGTAACTAGTGGATTTGTTAAGCTTCTTAGTTTGTTTGTTGATAAATCGATAATGTAATCCTGTTCTTTTACTGAATGGAAATCGATGTTGTTGGATGTTAACAAAACGATGTTTTTATCGATGAGTTGATTAGGGTTATTCTTTTGTTTGTTAGTTTATGTTATTTATTGAATTCATGATTTCTTGATGATTGAAGATGCTATCTATATTGAGGGAACTTTGATGATTTGAATCACGGTTGTTTGTTCTTTTTGCTGTTGATGTGCTTTATCAGCTGCGGTATGAATGACTGTTTGATATATTTTAGTTGGAATTTTGATTATGTTATGAACTTGTAGTTAGGCTGTTCATGTTGAAAAATATGTTGGAGAGAGGAATTTGTAGGTAAAGATCAATCACCTAATTTTGTTATAAGCGATGAGTAATAGTAAAATATTATTATGACTTGTTCGATTTGAATTGGCACTTGCTTGCCCTTCTTGTGTTGGTTGATTTCATCTCTATTTATCTTTACATCCAAGCATTTGTTATTATTTTTTTTTGCATATTTAACAGTAACATAGCTAAAATGTTACATTTCAGCATGTATTTAGTGGTTAGATGTCAAGGTTGCTATATTTGATCATTTTTAGAAGTTGAACTCTTCTATTCATGATCATCTCCTGCAATTTTGAGTGACTTAATTAGTGGGTACTGGTTTATAAACAACACCTAAATGGTAAAATGCCAAACATGAAATACCTAGTTTAAGGATGCACTCTTTATTCTTTTATCATTAATTATTTTTCCTTTTCTAGTTATTATTTATTTTTGGTATGCTTGTATGTTGCTTTGTGGAGTAAACATTTTAAAGCGGATTTTGTGAGTAGTAACATTCTGTTGAAACATTTTGTGCACATTAGCAGTTATATGTTGTTGAACATTTGTCAATGTCAGTGGTTTACAGTTCATGTGATATAAGAATTAAAGCTCTTTTGGTGATTGTATTCATCACTCTTGTAATTATTCTGGGATACTAGTATGCTACCGTTATCTTGATGAAGGTTGCAGTTGCTATCTATTTTGGGGGACAAATTGCAAGTTGAAGCTTTTGAAAGTTAAAAACGGTCTTTTATGTCCGAACAAGATGTTCTTTACTTAGGATCTATTGGGTTATTGGGCGAGTATTGTCCTATATTACTCAAGGAGGAAACTCCTTTTCTGTTGAAATCAGCTGACTGTATGCATCGATCCTTGTTAGAAAATTTTGTGTTTGCAGAAGCTTGGAAACCTTCATTTACTACAACTAAGTGCTTCGGTTGTTGTTTCAAAAAGTCTGTGATCTGGCACTTCTATTTTTGGTTGTTGGTGAAATCTTTCTCTACCCGAATGACTGTTTGACTGTTTGATTGTTCCTATAAGCGATGAGTAATAGTAAAATATTATTATGACTTGTTCGATTTGAATTGGCACTTGCTTGCCCTTCTTGTGTTGGTTGATTTCATCTCTATTTATCTTTACATCCAAGCATTTGTTATTATTTTTTTTTGCATATTTAACAGTAACATAGCTAAAATGTTACATTTCAGCATGTATTTAGTGGTTAGATGTCAAGGTTGCTATATTTGATCATTTTTAGAAGTTGAACTCTTCTATTCATGATCATCTCCTGCAATTTTGAGTGACTTAATTAGTGGGTACTGGTTTATAAACAACACCTAAATGGTAAAATGCCAAACATGAAATACCTAGTTTAAGGATGCACTCTTTATTCTTTTATCATTAATTATTTTTCCTTTTCTAGTTATTATTTATTTTTGGTATGCTTGTATGTTGCTTTGTGGAGTAAACATTTTAAAGCGGATTTTGTGAGTAGTAACATTCTGTTGAAACATTTTGTGCACATTAGCAGTTATATGTTGTTGAACATTTGTCAATGTCAGTGGTTTACAGTTCATGTGATATAAGAATTAAAGCTCTTTTGGTGATTGTATTCATCACTCTTGTAATTATTCTGGGATACTAGTATGCTACCGTTATCTTGATGAAGGTTGCAGTTGCTATCTATTTTGGGGGACAAATTGCAAGTTGAAGCTTTTGAAAGTTAAAAACGGTCTTTTATGTCCGAACAAGATGTTCTTTACTTAGGATCTATTGGGTTATTGGGCGAGTATTGTCCTATATTACTCAAGGAGGAAACTCCTTTTCTGTTGAAATCAGCTGACTGTATGCATCGATCCTTGTTAGAAAATTTTGTGTTTGCAGAAGCTTGGAAACCTTCATTTACTACAACTAAGTGCTTCGGTTGTTGTTTCAAAAAGTCTGTGATCTGGCACTTCTATTTTTGGTTGTTGGTGAAATCTTTCTCTACCCGAACCAATCAAAATGGCTTTGTAGAACATTGGTGTCAGCAACAGCGATGATGCCTTCTACAGGCATAAGATGGCAAGATGATCACTAAAATAGAGGGGCGTGGAAACGGAATCAAAACAAATATAGTCAATATGGTTGATGTTGCCAAAGCTTTGGCTAGGCCAACTTCTTATACTACCAATTTGGCTGTGAGCTTAGAGCACAATCAAAATTTAATGAAAAAACTGCGGTATCACTAGTGAATGGTTCTCAAGACACAGCAAAACTAGCTAGTCTTCTTGAGAATTTTATCAAAAAGTATGTTCAGTGTTATGGTTATAGGAACCCAGAAACAGAGATACCAATTACTAAGACTCAGATGGTCCAACTAAAATGTGTTGCTTGCGGTTTTTGTTTCTGATATGGACATGAGAGACAAGCTAACATCATTTATCTTGAAGAATCCACCCGAGCAGAAGAAGAACTTTAAGGACAAGAAGGCACTAAGGAGGGATGAGAATGAGAGATTAAAGGAAGGTGAGGCAACTGATAAGGTACAAAAGAAGCTGTTGCAGACAAAAGATGCCAAGAAAACTAAAGATAAAACAACAAAAAAGAAACGTAATGGCTCTGATGAGGATCATGGTTCACCAACGGTAAGCCAGGCTGGAGATAAGGATAATGGCTCTGGTTATGAAGATGATGATGACGTCCATGGCAGACTGACACGTCAGCAGAAGCTGCTTGTCAACGTATTCAGGAATAACTTAGCGCCATGACAGCTGACATGGTGATGCTCTCTACAGAAGAACCGGTGAAGAAGGTTGTGAAGAAGCTTTCTCCTGCTGTTGAGGAGAATTCCAATGGCAATGTGAAGAAGACAAACCTTGTTGACATGGCTAAAGATAATCTGACAAAGGGTGTCGGTCCGAAGGAAATGTTGGCATCAATGTCAGGTTCACCCCAGGAAAATGCAAGTGCTCTTTACGAGGCTTTACTGGACGGAGTAGAGAAAGGGTTTGCAAAACACTTGCTTAAAAGAAAACTATTTAGCTACGCTTGTTGAGGGTGAGGTGGATTCACAGTTACTTGTCTTACGAGCAATTGAGGACTTCTGTGGGAAGTCAAACCCGAATAATGTGAAGGAAGTGGCACTTGTTTTGAAAGCATTGTATGATGCTGACATTATAGAAGAAGAATATGTTGTGAACTGGAGCGAGGAGGGAGAGAGTGGTGAGAACAAGAGTTCCCCCATCTGGAAGAACGCAAAGCCTTTTGTTGAATGGCTTCAGAGCGTCGAGTCTGAAAGTGAAGAAGAATAAGTTTTGAGGTTATGTTATGATTTTTTTGTGTTATAACTAGTTATTATGTGAGTGAGTGCCATTTGGATGAATGTTTTGATTTTTGTTTGGAGGTTATGTTATATCATGTCTTTGTGTTTCACCCATTTATAATATAAATCATGTCTGTTTGTGTTGATGTTGGATGGGACTATGGTGTATGGGTGTCATGCACTGGGACAAAAGTAGATCTTTTATATATTTATATTAAAAAAGTAATGTGTTTTGGTGTAGGGTGGGTTCATGATGTTGTCAATGGCAATGCTTTGTCAACATGGTCATTCTATGTTACCCTATCGAGATATGTCGTTGCTATGACCATGCTGTATTTTCTAGAACCCAAATCTTTTCCATGACTTGATGACAGTGATTGATCATGCTAAGCAGGGGGCATGACCTGTGGTTTGGCCAAAGAAACCAAGGTTAAAGGTGCGGGGATTGACCTGTGGTTTGGCTGAAAATAGTCAAATACCAAGGTTGAACCTAAATTATACATCCTGATCTTTTTATCTTTACCTGCTGTAAACAAGTAGTATAATCACTAGTTTCTTTCATACCAAAAATTATAATAGGTTTTATGTTTCCTTCATTATTTTGAGTGATTATGGTCATGTACTTTTTGATTAACTCTTGACTTATTGACTTATTAACTTTTGAAAAGTTAATAAGTATGTTTGGAAAAAAATTAAAAAATTGATTTTAAAGGGTTAATAAGTTACTTTTGAGAAGTTAATAGGAGTAATTTTTGAAAAGTAACTTTTTGATAAAATAAGGAATCCCAAAACATAGGCTATGTTAATTTTCTAGGCTTAAAACTTAGGTCATGGGATGTACTTTAAACCCTTTTAGCTCTATGTGAATAACTTTATGTGGATGTCATTTAGTTCACTTCATCCTATTTCATTACACCTTATTTCAAGAAAATGATTTAATCTTTTTTCACTCTTTAACCCTCTCATGCTAGGAGTGGTGTGTAGTGACTGATAAAAGATGGTTTTAGTTTTCATGTCCGGGCTGTGAGAGTACACCCGAAAGGCTTACGACAAGGATTATGAGAGGAGTTATTGAACTCTCAATCCAAGTTTTAGCATCTATAAATGACTCCTAATTGTCGATGAATGAAGGTGTCTACATCATTGAACATATTAAGTGAGATAAAGAATATGTTTTACTAGGTGAGGTTTATATTGTAGATTGCGTTCTTCAACCACACCTACTCCAGGTACACCCACATGGTATTGTTATTGTATTGATTTTGGCTATAAAATTGTTTATTTATAATTAGATATGCGTATACATATAAATGTTTATGGGCGGTGAATGATTTTGATTAGTCAACTCATCATTATAATAACACAATTATATAAATTTAAGTTTATATTGTAATTCTAGCCAATATACCCAATAATATATATTGCTCACTTGGCAAACCGAGTATACAAATGTTCAAAAGACTCGTGACTTGAATCTCGCATCAAAAAGCTACCTCAAATTCGGCTTGTGAGCCGGCTTGGCTCAAATTGTTATAACCCAATTGAGCTCAGCTCGTTTACAAACTGAGTCGAGCGAGACCCTAGCACAACTCGCTCATGAACAGCCTTAGTGTGTTGGTATAGTTACAAGGGAACATTAATAAGAATTAGAGGGTGATAAAAGCGAGAACTTGACAAAGGGAGTCCTGGGAAAGCTCTTTGTTGTTTCTTGTATTAAATAAACACAACTAGTGTACCCAGTTTCAATTTACAGATAAAGCTTTATGTTGTTTGTTTCTTGTATTAAATATATAATATAACTAGTGTTAGAGGGTTAAACTCAAGTATAATAAGGTTTTTTATGTAGTATTCACTGAATCAATATTAAGCGACCACGTTTTCCTTCGAAAGGTCCATCAACTAGAATCAGGTTTTATTGTTATAAGGATTAGAGAGAATAGTAGAAAAGAAAAAAGAAAAAAGAGTTAATTGCATGATTGGTCCCTGTGATATGTTCACATTAAAATATTGATCTCAACTTTTGAACAATTACAATATTGATCTCAATTGTTTACCAAACTGTAACATAATTGGTCCTTAGAGTAATGGTTTGATGGTTATATTTTATAAGAACATATTTTAGATCTCGTTTGTAATTATAAGAAATTATGTATATAAACCATTTTAAACCATTTTCAATTAAAGGATTTGGTCCTTAAACCAATTTACCGTTTTCAATTAAAAATTTCAATTATAAAAACAACATTTCTTCCCCTCTTTCTTCTCCCCTTCATCACACAACCTCAATGCCACACGACCTCACCATTTCTATGCCACAATTGATGTCCACCACCACCCTACTTCACAACTATGTGCTTCACTTCCAACTATAGTCGTCTTCCTAGTTTGTTTCAAATCAATTTTCTTGTTTGTGCTGCTGTTACGACTATTTTCACTGTTATTTTGTTAACTTTATATGATAACATCTCCACCACAGACAACCGATGATTAGAACTAGACTTACTTTCAAGGGAGAACAACAAATCAAGTATAATTTTCTTAAAGAAATAGTTGAACTTTAGACTAGTTTAGGTACAAAGAACTTGTATGTTTGCACAAACAATAGCAAAATTGATTTATTATACATAAAGCTTACACAGTTACATAATATTGTAATACTTTACATAAATAGATTAGCCTTGCTTTAAAAACTGTACATAAATATGATAGATCTGTTTTTTTATGGCTTACTGCTTGTTTACATAAATGATAATTCATTTTATATCTAAAAAACAGTATTGTAATTGTCATATATTATCGAAGTGTATTTTTTTATGTTCTTTCTTTTTCTTACAATTCTTTTATAACATATACAATTCTTTTATAACATAGTTAAGCTAGATTCAACCTAATCCTTACTGCAAAGTGCTTCAAATATAGTCTTTTGCTTTTGTCATTGTCAAAATCTCATCGACATATATACAACTCATCCATCCGCCCAACACATCAGGATCTCATCGATAAACATACATACAAGAACCATCAATCATCGCCTCTGCTCGTCTTCTGTACTATAAGTTTTGGCGATATCTAGAACGTAGAATGGCCGAAACATAACTCTTAGTTTTTAGTGAGCCACAACATTATAAGAAAGCATGCAATTTAACAAACTTTTTCGTCCATAACCAAAAAGCGTCAAACAGATTATTGTTAAATAGCATAAGTTCTAACACGCAAACATCCGAACAAAAACACACAAACTCATTAAAGTGGCAATCAAAACAAAAGACAGCATAACATAACCTCACACTTATTCTTCTTCGGTCCGGATTCGGTTTCGGATTCGGATATTTTTGAACACCCCTACGCCGGCAACCACCACCACCGGCAACCACCACCACCGCAACCACCACCACCGGCAACCACCACCACTACCGCCACTACCACCACTACCCGGCCACTACCCCACTACCGGCCACTACCACTACCCACCACCATCGATTACCCTGGCTAGCACCACAGCCACCACCAGCTGCCACTAGCATTTGCCACCACTCTCCACCACTCTCCACCACTCTCCACCACACACCACCATAACCATTTTTGATTTTTTTCCCTTCATCTTTTCATGCATAGTACATAACACAAATTATGATTCATTCTATTCTCACAAGACAAAATCAACAGACAATAAAAATATATTGCTTATTTTAATTATTTATCAATTTATTATTTTAATCATTTCATTATCTCATACCAACCAAACTTTAAAAAATCCATTGTTACAATTATATATAATAGGAACAAAATGAAGGGGTTGTTTGGCAGCCTCTTAATCAGCCTCGTAATGGTTTAGATGTCTGAACGGTTAAGCACTTAATGGTTCAGACTGTTTGTTTCGCGAGCATATGTCTGAATGGTTAAGACATTTGCCTCTGAATATTAAGCATTATACTAATGATGAATGGTTAAGAGGTCCAATGT